>QVIE01000910.1:0-23833 GCA_013387415.1 Panellus pusillus | reverse complement strand
CCCACCGCCAACTCCTTCCACACCGACACCTTCATCGCTCCCGCTGCGCCGCCGTCCCGCCCTTTTTTCCATGGACCGGCGTCTTTTTATTGGGCCGTGTCAGCGGCATTGCCGCCCTACACGAACCGGCTGTTAGCGCGCGTGCATGCAGCACAAAAAGGATCCTTACCTTTGTCGGCGTCTTGTCATTGTGACCGTCGTCGGCGGAATTCTGTCCACCTCCTTCCTTGTTCCCTCCACCGCCAGCCCTATCCTTCGACTTTGAGTTTTTCTGACCAAGTCGTCAGTGTCTTGCAACCGCTGGATGATAACCTGACCTTTGGACTTCCGGGCTTGTTCTTCACACCTCGTCACCCTTCGCCCCTTCTGCGCCACCGCCCCGCTCCTTCCGTGCCGCCACCCGCTCCTTTCGCACCACCGCCGCCCCTTCCGCACCACCGCCCGCTCCTCCCGTACCACCACCTTCATCGGTGCCGCTGCACCGCCGTCCCCGCCGGTCTTGCCATGGATCAGTGTCGTTTCGTTGGGACCGTCGTCAACGGCACTCTTCGACGCTGTGGACGCGACAAAAGTGAAAGGAAGTCGCGCGTCATCTCCCGCCAATTGCATGAAATACTCTGCGAGGGTCATGACATCCCCCATCGACATCTCGTCCGGGTCTCGCAACGCCACGGGAAAGACGAATTCGCGCTTATCGTAGTCGAGCCCCATCCACGAAACGCTGGCCTCGAGCGGTCGTGAGTAACCTGACAGCTGGTCAGACCGTCGCTAGGGTAAGTAGAAACCACACGTACGGTAAACTTCGGATAGATACGCTTTCAATACTGAGACGACCGCCGTTAATGTCATCTGCTTGAGATCGATCCGCGGGAACACAGGGATTCCATCCTCATTGAATGGGATGTCGACCGTGGTCGCAGGCGAGCGCCGAGCTACATTTTGGGCCTCTCAGTTATCCGTTCCAGCCATGAATCGGGACACCCGCATAGGGCTGTGCTATAAACATTTAGCACGTGCTATTAAGATGCTAGAAAGTACATTCCCCGAGACCAATAGCTAGCACAGGTTAATAACAGCTTCATAGCATTGGTGTTAATAACAGCGACTTAATATCTAGCACTGATAAATAGCATGCTATTTATGCTATAAATCAATCCTCGACATCCCAGTCCTGATTTTCGGTATCCGCCGCCGTCGCCGCCGTCTGCGATGGAGCTGCGCCTCCTGTCGGAGTTGTATCCTTTTGAGTTTCTGGAGAAATAAGTTTAGCAAGCAAAAGACTGTCCAATCGGACATATTCTTCAACAGCCCAGCGAGTAGAAGACCGAACAACGCGAGGGGATAGGTCATTCGATGAGATCGCGCTGTCAACGCGATCGGTTTCATCGAGGTCGTACGGGTCAGGCTGATTGAACAAAGCCTCCTCGAGCGCCTCGCGATTAACATCTTGTGGCGCGATGTTGGTGTCGTTGAGAAGATCCAGCAGAGAGGGGGTGGATAGAACGGTCGACGAAGAACCCACTGCAGACACTTTGACATTCGCCGCAGCACTGTGGGTGTAGCTTCCTTCGGTGAGCCCGAATTTGTACCACTGCGAGAGCTGCGCAGTTGCGACGAGGTGTTCGGGGAGCATCGAACTTCTCCGGGCGGCATTCTCCCATCCAAGTAACGATGCAGATCGTTCATCGCAAAGCTCAGACGGCATGATCGAGAAGATGATGATGGCAATTTTCTAATAGAACGATGAGTGCGTTCAGAATTGTTAATGAAATTCGGGACAAACAGATAGAACGTCCGCGTTAGAGTCACGAGATAGCCCTTTCCAGTATTCTAGAGGACTATCCTCGGCGGTTACATAAACACGCTGGTTAAAAGGCGCCAGTCCGACCGCCCAGCGAACAAGTTGGTCTGTTAGTCTCTCGGCCTCCGCACGGGACAGCGTGCCAGTCCGAATCTGTTCACCCTTCAGAATAGCCCGAGCTGCCGCGCGAAGTGTCTTGAAAAGCTCGGGATACTTTTCGGGGTCAAATACCTCGCCCTCCTTCAAACGAGGCATGACAAGCTTCAGACCACCATGCTGAAAATAAACTGATAATGGTCAGAGACGTCTCGTGAAACAGAATAACTGCACGTACGTGGATGGAGGAAATATGCTAAAAGAAAAATTTGGTGCGATGATTCGGTCATCATTTGCTGAAAGCGAGTGTTGTAGATCGCTATGACACGATCCCGATAGCTGCTCAACCCTGCTGTCGTGTCGCCGAGAAGCTTATTCAGATGCCACGCAATTGTAACCCAGACATAGAAGACGTCTGCACAAGTCGTATTTTGACCTTCGAGCGTCGTAATTCCATTTGCACCGGCTTCGAATAACTTGACCATTGAGTCGAGTTGGGCGAGAAAACTGTAATGCATCGGGCCCGGCGTGAGATACGGGACGAGTCGCTTTGTCTGTGTGTATCCAGCGTGAGCAAAATATAACTAAGTTCTAGAATGGAGGCATGAGATCGCGTACCGCCGCCGTCGCAAATGTGACTGTACCCTCTGCGACACAAGTAACAATCGCAGGAATACAAGACTGTACTGATCGGGCCTGTATGTACGTAGTACCAAAGCGTGTGTCCGACGTTGATTTTATGCCTGACTTGATGCCCTGGCGTTCCCGCTCCTTGGCAAGCTGGCCGGTGCCGAGATTCGAGGACCCAAAGTAGTTGGATATAGTCGAAATGACCGCAAGCTCCTGAGAATATGATCAGTACAGAAGCGCCACAGCAGAGTTATTGGAGCATCTTTACCGCTTTGAAAAGTTTACCGATATCCTTAAGAAAAAGGTTGAGGTTGTGGCAGGGGTCGTAGATGTTGAGAATCCAGCTATATTTCGAGACGATCAACTTTTTGGCCGCCCGAACATTGGCGCCGCCATCGCCAACCACCGCGGAATATGATTTCGCGATGAATGAGGCGAATATGCGCTGTTCGACGACGTCAAAAAGGGCAGCAGCGGTAACCGATACACCCTTAAAAACGTGACCCGCGGTGAAAAATGACCGGCGGCTGGGTAATGTCGTGTGAAAAGTGTAGATCTCGTCGTGCGCACGCGAGCTCCAGCCATCGAAAGAGAGTGTGAGATAATAGCGGGGTCCGAGAAAAGCCTTCAAGGCGATCATGAAGAGAGAAAGCTGCTCCGTGATGTGACGAACAAAAAAGGCGCTTCGGTCTGGGGTGATGTACGCAGGCGCAGCGATGAAAAGGAGATTGATCAGCCACGGGTTATCGACAAATGAGAACGGGAGCGCCGCGCAGATAACCAGCTGGAACAGTGCGAGATCAATAGCAGCCTGCAGGGCAAGCTGACGGGCGGGGCTGAGTTTATGAGGGAGCAAGTGTTCCTGGATGGAACCCGCGGCTGTCGAGCTCGAGCCGCTCTCCGACATGGGGGCATCCACATCTATCTCTGGAGTTTGACTGCCCGGAACGATCCCTTCTTTCCGTTTAGTCCGAAGCTTTGGCTGCTTCTTGCTTCGTTTCGCGTTCTCGGCCACGGCGTCGGCGTAGAGATTCGGAAAGAGATTGGCTAACTCCTGGGAAAACTCAGCCATGGCCCATGATCGCATACACGCTAGCGGAAGTATTACCGTGCAGTAAACGGCATGCTCGTAGATGCGAGCTGGATTGCGATAGGCGGTGCGATTGTCACAGCCAACACAGTAGACTACGGGGATGATCTTGTTGTTAGAATTGGGCTCCTGTTCTAGGATAGTCAGATCGTCGACGAGTTTGTCGGCAGGTCGTCCACTGCTCCTGCTGTTCTTGTTCCGAGCAGGGCCGACCTCACCGGCGGGTGGTGCGCCTTCCAGATCAAGTTTGCGTTGGGCGCGGATTGCGGCATGGGCTAGATTCTTCTCGGTGGGAGTGTCGGACTCGGCAGCCACGGCTTTCTTCTTTTTCGGGGGTTTGACATTGGCCGTAACACTGCCGTCAGGCGGCTGGACAGCTTTCGTTGAGACAAATTGTCATAACTAATACTTTAACATAGATCACGCACCGAGGGTATTCCTTTTTCACTCTCCACAGCATCCACCACTGCCGTGAGGTGTGCAAGCCAGGCTGCACGTTCGGGAGTCCCGGGAGCTGTGTGGGTCTCGATGATGTCTTGCCAGTCCGGAATGCCGTAGTTGTCTGTATCAAGATATGCCGAACGCGCGATCATGAGGGCATTGAGAGCTGCTTCTGAAAGTGGCGGAGATTCGGCCAAGGCAGCGGCCATTGTGCGGATCGAAAGGCAGAGAAGCGCTTCCACGTTACAATTTTTTGATATCACGTGTATGTAATGATCTGACCGCTCGGGAAGCCATAAATGGCTTTCTCACTTAGTGGACACTGTGGAACAGTTTGGATAATGACTGGAGAGCTTTTTAGAATTTATAGCAATAAATAGCATGGCATTTTGGAGGGCTCTCGCCATAGCAGCTATAAAGCATGTTAATAGCGTGCTAGAAATAGCAGTGCTATTAACACGTGCATTTACAACACAGCCCTACGTGACCCGCACCTGGAATAACTCGGCTGGAGAATTCTTGAAACTGTTTGATTGTCGACGTCCAGACAGTGTCGTTCTTTTCCGAGAAGTCTTCCGAATTGTGATTTCCGTGCGCGTGGATCCTGGAAGAGGCATTAAGACCGGTACTGATGAAGCCGCACGAACCATACTTACTCTCCTGTGTCGAGAGGGCCAAGGGTGCCACGAAAACTGTACAGCATGATGATTTCCATATCACCAAACATGCCGCTCTTGCAGAGCGCCGTCAGTTCTTGGTGCATTGCCAGCCGGAAGCCCTGCTGATTGCCGTCGATGTCGTGGGCAAGGTCGGTGGCTCGATGTTCGTACTCGTCGCGCTCTTCCTGCGGGAGACTGTCCCACAGCTCTTGAAGGCACGGCTGATAATAACGGATGTTACTACCCCTCCTGCCTTCGCTTTCGCAGCAACTGCATCGGCAATAGCATCCGACTTCTCCATCTCGAACAATTTACGGCCGCTGAGCTTCTGGCGAAGGAAAAAGGACGAAGCGGCAGACGCGGTCGGTGCGGAAGAGGTGGCAGGGGCGTTGCCACTCTGTGCTGCTTTCCGATTCTTGAGGTTCATTAATTTCTTGCGGATCGCGGCTTTCCACTGCTGTGGCGAGGACAGCGAGCGCCCTGCAGCATCAACCCGCGGCTGATCGAGCCTGGCGTCCACCACCTCCTCGTCGGCTCGGGCTCGAATGTCCGCAAAAGCCTGGGAATCGTAGATCTCCTGTGTCTGCTCGGCGATCCATTTGTTAACAGCGCTAGAACCGAGGGTACGAAGCTTGTCCAGCAGCGGATTGTAGTAGTTATCGACGATGTAGGCTGTTTGCGTCGCATTGAGGGTGACTTTGCCATGAGGCTCGTTGCCACCCTGCTGCGTCGTCACCGCTGCCATTCGCGTCGTCAAAGTGCTGGTAAGAAGGGTTATATCTGTGAGAGAGAAACCCAAAAGCAAAGGCGTTATATACCTTCGCGCTTTGACAACGCTTTAGCCTGAGGGTGCATTTGTTGGTCTGGAACGCTTTGGCCTGAGGGTGCATTTGTTGGTCTGAGAGAATCGCAGATTGTGTATGAAGCGCATCAAGCTGAGTGCGTTCATCCGGCTGTTGAAAAATCGAGCTGAATGTGTTCGACTGGCTGTTGTAGAATCTAGAATATGAGAGCTTCGATGGACACAAAGACGGTAGACCTGACCTGGACAAGCAGCATGCAAGCAGATCCTGGCGCAACTCGGGATACGCAGACGTCACGTCATGCATAGAGAGCGACGTCGGCGTCAGCTCCTTAATCGCTGGGTGAACAGTGCCCAAGTCGATGTCGACGATGTCGACGGAAGGGAGACTGTTTGATGTCACAGATCACATCACATCAAGCCGACCTCACATCACGTCCAGCCGAAGATACCCGACCTTGAAAATTCACTGACAATGAGCGAAATTGAGAGAAATTCATAGCGCGCTAATGTTATTCTTATACATGGAGCCACGGACACAGGAAATGTGGTATAGTAACATCGACAGTGCTAATCTGTCGAGCACCCTGGCATTAAGCCGTCTTCCTTCTCTTCCTAGCTAGACCAGCATCCGCTTCGATGGCTCTCTTCCTCGGCGTCTTTTTCGCTGACCCTAGGAGTTCATCAGCAGAGGAAACACATATTCAAGCCTCTGAGCGCACCCGTATCGTCAACTAAAGTAACCTGCGACGAAGAAGCAACGGGCGGGGTATGACCTAAAAATCGTCGATGCTCATGTCAGAACTAACTCAACTGATTTCGTGCATAGAAAGTACCTCGAAGATCTTCAATTCGAACACGCGAGGACGATGCGACTGACTCCCTTGCCCTGAGTTCGGCATTAGCAATCATGTACGATGTAGACTAAGAAATACATCACCTGCGGTCTCGGCCTTCGCCCTCTTCTCCCATTCCCCGATGCCCTGGCACTGAACTCTGGAAAGGCCGATCGTTCTGTAAACTATGTAATGGCCAGCTTCTCGCATGTTGCAATCCTTGTCGGCTGGCACATACGACTCCCTCGCGACCGAGAATCTTTCATAACGCAGGTGATTGCAGTCTTCGGGTAACGTATACTTGTTGAACTGAAAGCAGCTGGGCCGCGGTACGTGAAACAATACGTGCACTGGACTCGTGTTGGACCGATGGTATATCACCCCATGGAAGATTCGCCTGTGATAGGACATGAGCGACGGCAGATTTAACAGTCCATGAAACACGTACTTTCTTTTTCCACAACATACTCTTCACCAGGCTCACACATCGGCAAGAGAATAGGTGCCTTCCTCCAAAGGTGACTGCGCACGGCGATCTAAAGCGTTCGATACGACTGATACCGAACGTATATCTTCTGAGCTTTGCCGCGCGCAGAAGCTCCTGGATTAACCCGTAAGGGCGTGCTACGATCAATGGATACACGAGAAACGTACTTGTCTTGATTGAAGTTGTGCGAGGAGACCCTGGATCAAATCTGAGAAACGCATAGCACAGACAGTCAATACGCAGAACGTAACTCATTGCGATTGAAGTGGCAGTCATCGTATTCGCACGACCGCGACTGCCGGGTTTCTTGCCGTTCCATTCTGCACCTCACGCTTAGCGCCATCGGAAAGATGCCCCGCGATGCGCACCTAAGATGGCCGGCTTGCCAGGCAGAGCCTGAGGGTCCATGTGGTTGAGCTCGTCTCGCGCCGCTATAAGCCGCTTCCCTGCGAACAGACTAAGTCTCCAGAATAGAAAAATGGTCGTAAGTGTACCAAGTTTCTCCGCGGCCTTCTTTGGAAGAGCTGGGATCTCTCCCAAAGAGTGCAGCTTGTCGAAAGCCTGAGACGCCTTGTCCAGCCCAGCGGCAAGGTCTTTGACAGCGTCGTTGATGGGACGGTAGGCAGTGACCAAATCGTGCAATTGACGCTGCACTTCGAGCGAATGCGGCCTTCCACGTCGGATGCGACAATGGTTACCGAAGCACACCAGCTCCCAGACACCGATTTGCTCAGGGCGGCCAACTCCGACATTCATTTGAAAAGCGTGACGAGCTTTGTGAGGGCACGTCGGATTCGGAAACGAAGATTTCGTTGGAAGCCCCATGACTTCTCGAAGTAGAGTTTCTACCGGACTAGCAGCCTCCTTCACGCGTGGCTCCATGAAGGTGGGGAGGGGGTCTTTTCGGCAGTGATGTAAAGTACCAGTTTTGAAGGTCGGTCGCGGGCGTACTTCCCCTATTGTTTGCATGACAAGAGGACGATCGATTCCGCGCCTTTTGTTCTGTTCGGATTGGGGCTACACAATAAGGCAGACTGATCACGGCCACGCAAAACAAGAGAGGACGATCACCTACCATCGAAACCATTCAAAGCGACGCTTGGAGCGTTGGCCGGCGGTACGGAGGAGCTGGACTTGTCTGCAGTGTAACGAATGATGGACACATAAGTCCAGGCGGCGACGGCAAGTCAGCCAGAGCTGTTGAGCGACGTCTCGTCAACTCTAGTGGGAGAAGGACTTAGTAATAGTAGGATGTGCAAGCACTGATGGCTGCGATAGAGCCATCAAATACATAAGCATCACCGTGCTCACACTCACGTGCCATGATCGCGACGCGTTTTAAGTCAAGTAAAAATGTTCGCTCTTCGTGGCATTCGCGCGTATATCTATATCTGAACAAATGTTACACAAGGTACAAAGTATAATTGAACTAGTCAGAGACACAAATGGGGTCGTCAGCAATCGCTTTCCGCTTCCCGGCTTTCTTCGAAGGCCGAATATGCCCAATAATTTCGACAGAGGAATCGCGCTTTGTTGTGGTTGCAGGCCGTACAGATCCGACGATCTCGACCGAGGAATCCCGCGTCAGAGGTGGATCGGCTTCAATTGCGCGCTTCTTTTGCGCGCGCTTCGGAGAAGGATCAGCGCCTTCGGCCTTACGCTTCTTCTGCAGGCGCGCCTCGAGTGTGTTGACAGGGATCTTCTGCTTGGACGTGCTCGGAACAGGGCACACGGGTTCGCTGGACGAAGAGCTCGGAGGAGAGGACGGCGGTAGGGGTGATGAAGCGTCTGAGGCATGACACTCAAATGCTTCTATGCGAAGGTCAGCTAGAGAAAAGCGAAAAGGTGGAAATCGAGGCACCTCCGGCAGATTGATCCGCTCTCGACTCCCATTTTGCTATGTCCGGGCATTCGTCTGGGTCAATGTTTTCAGGCGAAAAATGAAGATACGGCCGCAAGTTGTGAGGTCAATAACTTTGCTGAGGTTCTCGTATACCCCTGCTCTGGCAGTGTAAAGATAGAAATCTTTCCACTGGGCTGAAGGCGAGAAAGACGGTACAGGATACAGAGTGATGGGCAGCCGCCAAGAGTTCGGTGCCCGCCATTTGTGGTGGATCGCAGGCTCGTTGGGTTTCTCGTACACGAGCACACGAATAAAGTGCTCTAGAAACGGATGATCGGCTTCGAATTGGTTAGACGAGAGAAATGTACACACTCGTATTCTCCGGCTTGTATGGATCAGGATACACAGCTTTCAGAAAACTTAGATCAGGAATCGCTGCACGATTATCAGAATTATCGAGAGCGGGCCACAAGTGATATTGACCTTCATCGGGAACTGCGGTTGCGTGGCTTGATTGTATGGAAGGGTGGACAGGTCCGTGCCTTCCAAAGTCTGTCTGAAGCGGCTGAATTTCCGGTCTGCAACGGTATTCAGTTGAAGGAGGAATCAAACGTAGGAAGACTTACAGAGTGCATGCTCCACCACCTGAGGCAGATTCGGGCGCGGCATGGATGCGAGCGTGGTCACAACCTCGTCTACCTGGGCGGCGAGGGAGACAAGATCGTTGAAGGCATTATTGATGTCCTTGAAGGCGTCAAGATCTCGGATTCGGAGTCGATGATTTTCCGAGTTCTGTACGATGTCGAAAAGCAGTTGTTCGGTTTCAGCAAGCTGTAGTTCTTTGGCCATGGTCAGTCGACTGAAGAAGAGGGGACGAGTTGGGCGCCTTATATGCTTTCAGAATGCCAAAGAGCGCACCCAGATGGCAGAAAGTGCGTTCCGCGCTTTGAGCCCATAGTCTAAGTACAATGTATCGATCGCGACCCAACCCGACGAAAGTTGTAAGGCATAATAATCAGTCCAGGTGGCGACGGCAAGTCAGCCAAAGCTGTTGAGCGACGTCCCGTCAACTCTAGTGTTGGGACTGAAGGAGGTGTACGAGGGAGTCTGACTTAGAAAATTTGCGAGCGCTGATGATGGCTGTGCAAAAGCCAAACTGTAGTAAACAGCCCGCCGTCTTTCCCTCCGACCTCAAAGCTTCACCCTCCACCTCATTCTTGCCCCAGCCCGAATCGCCCGCTCAAACCATCACCAACGCTTTTGATCTTGGCATCGAGGCTGTCTGACGTTGACGTCGACACGTTGATTTCACCCCACTACCCGACTCACCGAAAAAGGGTAGACGACGATGGACAATTTTTTGAGGAACAGGAACACGTCGGGTACGTTCAAAGACACAGCTGTATGACCTTGTTCCAACTCACCCTGCATAGCTGCGTTGGGGCCTTTCGACGGCGTGGTCGCCGCTGTCTGCCGTTTTGAGGGTACAGATTATCTACTCACAACGCACGCCGACTATGTGCCAGCTTTCCAACTTCCCGCGAGCACGACCTATATCTTCGTACCGATTTACGCTACGGGCCCGACGACTTCACACGGTGGCCGCAGCAATTCAGTTCTCGGTACTGTCACTTGCCCTGCGTACGCACGAAAGCCGGTAGCCCCCAGAGCTCGGCATTCTCTGGTGGGACCCCACCCCCGAAGACTTTGTCAAGCCGCTCGACGATTACACGCTGACTCCCGGTCTGGGAAAGCTGGATTCCAAGCATCGCGCAGCCCTGGAGGTGGTCGTACAAAAGCTGCGCCAGGAACATCGAGCGTACATCGATATAACACCAGCGAAACACGTTCCTCCCCTCTCGCTTCATTAGTGGTCGCGATGGACGCAGCGTTAGAGCGTCTCCAGGCCATCCCCTCAATTATGACGAGATGGTCCTCTCCGTGACGCATCTCCAACTTACGTCGCTGGAGCTGGATGCCATGCTCCAATACATGAAGGTGTACAAACGGCGTATCGAAAATCCACATGCCTCGTTTCCAGAGGAACTTTCCAACTCCGTCGGTGCATTTACCGCTGATGCGCGAACGGCGCAACACCTTCACAGGGCTGGCCTTCCATACTGGTTTCACCGTCCGGTCAAGAAGTTCGCAGAGGAGAACATTGGGAAATAGTCGAGCCGGTACAGCCTTCGGCTTTCGTCCAAGTCGATCCCCACCCCCGCGAGCTTGCTGTTAGCCGGATCACCAACAATACGGACGACAAAATCCCCGCCATTCACCGCCACTCTCTCACGAAGTCATGGTACCACGATCCTTTCGACCTTGTCGCTGGTCAGGCGGCAGCTAGTTCCGGGGCCAGGTTTCTCGTCCCGGTGATCAGTACGGACGTAGTTCATCACAAAGCGGCAGCCAGAACAGGTTCAATCCCTGTAAGTTCCATCACTGGCAATCTTACCGTCTTCTCAACACTCGGCAGATGCCCACCTCAAGCCGTGCCAACAAACAGCCGAAGCCTGCTGCGGGGCGGGACAAATTCGTCGCTATCGATCGTCCCGAAATGGCACGGGGCATACCAGCATGGGAGCGGGCATTGGAACGGGTGGACCGCTCACACTTCCCGTTGCGGCAGCGCGACAAGGCAGACACGTACTACGTATTCCCCGAACCGGCCTTGCTTGTCTCTCCGGAGGATCCCGCGTTGCGCCAGCAGCGTCTCTTCCACTTTGAGTTGATGCAGGACGCTCTCGCGTATCGTCTCGGACATGGCGACGCCGGGAATGATGACTCGCTGCTTTTATCCTCGCAGCAATGGCGCGAAGTTTTGGCGGGGCGGGTGATGGCGCAGAGTGGCAAGGCGACGAAGACTCAGCAACGGATAGGCGATATTGAGCGACTGCTGGAGCCCGCTCTACGTGCTTGTGGCTTGGACGGTCATCGTGATCTTCCCGTCAACCCCGCTCAGGTCCCGACCATCACCGTGCACCGAGCACACGAGATCGTGTGGAGTGTTGCGGAGATGAACTTCCGCTTCGAGCTACTTTCGCTGGATCGCAGGGCAGCGGGGCTGAATCGACCAGATGAGTGCCGCAAATGCTTCCCCAGTCCCACGTGCTTGGCATCCCGCTCAATCAGAGCAAGCGGGGATTCGCAGCGACAGTGATGCAAGAGCGTCATCCGTACACCGTTCGCCTGGCACGACTCATGCTTGATTGGCGCGACGTCCCCACAGAGATACGCGAGTTAGCGCAGCAAACTGATTGTCAGAGGGAGAGATCCTCCGCCTCGAGACATGGTCCCCACCTTCTATTGCCAGCAATTCTACGAGAATTTCGGTCGGGCCGCCGTCATCCCGCTTCGTATCGAGCATGATTCGGACACTGAATATCAATATGTATTGTACTATATCAGACCACGAAATGTATGTATCATAGCTAGTTCATCACTCCTGCTCATAGATTATCACGCTTGTGTATATATCGTTGATGCGCTTTGGAAAAGCAGATAGTATTGTACTCTCTTTTTGGAATACGACGTCTTATAGTGTTCGGTCAGACCTCCGACTGGGGTCAAAGCGTTAACCGTGGTCTTGTATAAAAGGTGAGCGAGAACGCCTACTATTCTGTGGCTCACCCATGGAGAACAGAAACAGCCGCATTCTTGCAGCACTCGAATGGGCCGCAGAGCTCGAGCGAGCGGAACGACCGCGGCCGCCGACCCTCCCCGCGCCAGCCTAGGGCGCTCAGCCCGTTTCCGTTATTGAGCCCGCTGGCCCGCACACCTAGCCCATCAGCCTCGTCGCCTCCGCGCACTCGCAGACGCCTTTCTCCCCCCAGCTTACCGACACGTAAACGCATCGCGCGCAGCCCGCCGCCGTCCAGCCCACCTATGCGCAAACGCGTCGCACGCAGCCCGTCGCCGTCCAGTCCACCTATGCGCAAACGCGTCGCACGCAGCCCGTCGCCGTCCAGTCCACCTATGCGCAAACGCGTCGTGCGCAGCCCGCCGCCGTCCAGCCCTCCGCCGTCCAGCTCTCCGCCGTCCAGCCCTCCGCATACACGCAGCCTCTCTGGCAGCCCGTCTCCGAATTTCATGCGTTTGGTCTGCATGACGGCGTGGCGCGAGGACGGGTCGATCCCATACAAGTCATCTTACCTGCAGCAGACGGCGAGCTGCACCTCGCAGACCATAAAGTGCGGCTAGGTGCCTTCGAGATGGAGCAGGGGACGGGGATAATGTTGGAGAAATTTACGAGCGGAGAAGGTTGGCAGGATGTTGTGTGGGGATCGGTTTGTTGACAGGGCATGGTACGCGGTTGGCGGTACGGGTGAAGGGGTCACTCATTTGAAGGACTGGGATCAGTACCATGAGGAGTTCGACTGCTAGTTTCAGTACAGTTGTCTACCGGATTTCGATAACATGTATCACGAAATGTGTCTCTAAATATGATTCAATGTACTGGTTTATAGTGCATTCTGAAGAACGGACGCATTCAAGACGCATTCAATCAATGGGCCCGGGGACGCGTTTGGACACGTGCTCAATCACGGGATGCGCGTTCAATCATGTGCTGATCTTATTGTTCTCTCGGATCATTGATCGTGCCCGAATGCACATGATCGCCTCGCCCGTGCCTGGCCGCTCTTACCTCCGACCACCCACCGCGGTCCGCCTGCCATAGCCTCTGAACAACGACCTGGCAAACGAGGAGCTGACTCGGCGTCGCTCACAGGCCTGACTTTGACGTCGGTCTCTGGATCAAGAATCTATCAAAGCCCAAGCGACGAGGAGCTGTACGTTACAGCGCTGTTGGAGCGCATCCTTGTATTTACACGAATAATCAGAAACCATGTGGAATATAAACGTGCGCCAGGTTCAGGGGAAAAAGCGAGGGGAAAAACAGAGGACCAAGCGACTCGAAAAAAGAAGCAAAGGCACATCCTAGCGCCGACCCTAGCCTTGTCGTCCACCATCACACATCGAACGCGTCCTCGTCTTCGGCAACTGGGTACATTGCACCCGACGACCTCACTGTTGTCCCCCAGGAAGCTGAAGAGAAGCCTCAACCTGCGGAGAATCCCCGTCCGAGGCCCACACAGGTACGGTGGATTGCCCTATCTTTCTTTTACATCTTTCTGATTTACCGTCCAAGACCTCTGTTGTCATGGAACAGTTCAAGAAAATGAAACCATTCTTGCAGGAGCACATACTCGCACACGAGGCTAGCAGCGTGTTCGGAACACGCTGCGCTTGCGGGGAGGAGAACGCGCTTTGCGAAGTCACTTGTCATAATTGCATCCAGTACCGACCGTCTTGTAAATCTTGTTTCATATCTCAACATCGAACGATGCCTTTCCATTGGGCGGAGGTGTGGAGTGCAGAGAAAGGGTTTCTCGTTCGGCACGACATTGCTCGACTGGGGCATGTCATCACTCTGGGTCACTACGGACAAGAATGCTCTCTCGCTCCCGAGCACGGCACGCCCTTCATTGTGGCGGACAACACCGGAATACATGCGACCAGCGTAAACTTCTGTCGGCACGGTGCTGCCGACAAAGTCGCTCTCCTTCTCCAGGCGGGATTGTTCCCGTGTAGCTTCACCGATCCCAAGTCTGCGATAACCTTCGAGAGCTTGAAATCGTTCGAGATGCTCAGTATGGAGGGCAAACTTGCTTGCTACGACTACGTTGCCTCTTTGCGACGAATTACCGATAATGCGTTCACAGAAAGCGTTCCAGTACGTCAGATTGTCCACCACCGACAGGTTGCTAATATTGGCCCTGGTTCAGGATCTCGAAGAGAACTACATCCGTTGCGCACATCTGTGGGGAGTTCTCACCCTCTTCAAGAGGCTGGGACAAGAGCATGGGATCGATTCACTCTTTACGTTCCGCCCCGACGGGAACCTGGTGCTTTATTGCCCGAGCTGTCCTGAACCGGGGTTCAACATGGACCCGAACATGGGTCCGTTACCCCCCGACCTCAGGTTGGAGTCTCGTCACCGAGATACACCCGTGTCTGACCGTTTGTAGGCATCTGAATCAACAGCGCGACACGCTAGACGGCAACTTCCATTGCAATAAAGCGAAGAAGAATACTGACCCGAACAACATATCTCTTTGCGGCGGCAAAGCATATTTCCCCAGCAACGAGGTACTGGACGCTCATCTAGCCCAGAGTCAAGGTACCGAAGCAGAATCGATTCGTTCGCTCGAAGTCCCTTGTCGCTCTTTCTCATGATCCACCAGACATCCACATGCAATTACCTGAAAGCGGTCAAGAACCAGGACAAGAAAAAGTTCAAGAATATGGAGATAACGGGATCGTCAATACGCAATGCAGCCACGTATGCATCAAAGCCTCTGTAGATCTCCAATTTGGTGAACGGTGGGTCGCATTTCTGTATTTCAGGGCGGACGACTAACATTATCAGGTATGCGAATGTCGATCTTTCGCTGGCGCACGCCTTGCGGCAGAAAATCGCAGTGGGCTACACAGGCGATGCGACCTTCAAGATCCAGATGGAGAGCATAGACCGCGTCCTGTCCTACGACGCAATGTGCCAATACAGTGTCCATATCGTCGATCGCTTCCGGCTAATCCCGCCCTACGAGATTTGGTGCCGATCATCGAACAGATGCGCTTTTCCATTCCGGCAGTGCACGTCCAAGGGCATCAAGACGGCTGCATGTATGTATATGCGACGGTGTACATGACTGCGACCGCGCACTTCCACGGTGAAACCGCCGAGCAATACTGGCCTGAGCTTAATCAACTCGGGCCTCAGACGCGACAGATGAACGGTGGACACCGTCAAGACACCATCATCAAACACCACAGTGATTGGAACTGGAAGAAGATCATGAAAGCCGGTTCGTTGTTACGCTGAGCTAATGAATGAGAATGGCACTGAGGTCGGCTCATTCCAGTTTCGCTGCTGGTGCACGACTTGAAGACGGGCGAACAACTTTTCGCGCTTCATCGTGCTGTATTTTTGGGTCTGTCCGCGTCGTATGCCGAACGGATCGAAGCCGAGAACTGGTTGACCATGAGTCGCACGCCGGACAAGACCAATATGAAGGACGTGCGGAGCGTGTACAGGATGAAGGCCGACAAAGGTTGGTTCGAGCGTGATATCAGCGTTCGCTATTGACGCCGTGATAGTTCTACACAGAATGCGATTTATAAGAAAATGATCAGCGACGAGACACTGCTTCTGGCCGACGGGGCGGATGCTGCGGCACGTAAAGATACCACCTCCGCCGCATTGTATTGAACGAGGGCATGAAGATCCAAGTCATGCAGTACGTGTGGTACTTGAGGCGGCATTCCGCCTGAATTCATCTCTTTGACAGGAGGGACATCCGAGCAGCGGTTCGTCGAATGCAAACCATGCTTTGGTAGCAACACAGAAGATCATTTCCGACACACGCGCCAAAGCCGCTGCACGCATAGCAAAACTTCGAAAGGTGCAAGCGCTTATAATGCCTCAGGTTCTAGAGGAGCTGTCGGATAGAGGGGCCTCGGATGTCGAAGACGAGGTACTGGGACTCCCATCCGATTTTGCTGATGCGTCCGACCGTGTCAGACTGAACCTGAGTGCCTTGGCGTCGACCGAGGCGCAGTTGCGGGAGGGACAGGCTTTCGACGCACTGAAACAAACCAAGGCCATCGCTGAATCGCTTTCGTCCATGCAATTCGACAAGAGGAAGAACGCGGGGGGCATTACAAGGAATACGATCTCGCAGGAAGGAATCATAACCACCAAGGCCCTGCTCGCAAAGTGGATAGGAGAATACAACAGCGCCAGAAAGGCGATGGTTCTTCTCGGACATGCGACGGCGGCGATGATTTCCCGGAAATGAAGGAGGAAGACACCTATCGGAAACCTACCGGGCTTCGGCGCCTTGGCGACTCCCGCAGAGTTGAAGGGTTGCTGTGGACGCTGGGAGGTGTGCGGAGCGGCGCACGAGCCCCGGCAACCACCATCACGCCGAGTCTGCAACCGGTGCTACATCAATGGCAACCACCATCACGCCGAGTCTGCAACCGGGTGCTACATCAATGATACGACGAAGGACAGGTGCGTTAGTGATCATGTCTGTCGAGTTTCAAAGTTGAGAGACCATGGAAGGGACTCAAAAGCCCAGAATTGTTGACGCTACAGCTCGACCTTCTGAGCAGCCAAAGAGGGGGCAAAGAACGGATGGATATGGGAAGGGAAATTGGGCAAAATGACGGCAGGGGAGCTCGATGAATGGAGCCGAGAAGGTGAGCATTACTCATTCTGTCGATTCTTGGCCGCACTGATCGCACGTTAGGAAATCGCGTTCAATGGTTTAGGGCGGAAGCGGAGATGATGAGACAATGGAGGTAGTGGAGGCGAAATTGGCTGAAATACGCACCACGATCAGGAGTTTCGATGGGTATTGTCACGCCTGGATGAAGATGGCAACGCAACAAGATGCTAGACTCATCGGGCACATCGCTTATGCTAAACAGAAGGCGTGGATGTTCGGACAACATGCAGATCTCGGGCGTAGGGCTCTTCGCGCGATGCCCACTTATGCTGCTTTGGCCGACGACGATGCTGACTTGGTAGCGTTTGTGGCGGCCAAGAGACGGGAATATGCAGACGAATTGCAGAATATCCTCGAAGCGGCAAGGAGCGGTCAGAGGGGCATTCATTCGCGGAGGATGACGATTCAGAATGGGTAGATGCGGATGAGGAGTCGGGGGAGGACGATCCGGATAACGTTTAGTAAAGCAGAGTATGTATACATGTGTGATAACTATCTGCGTGCTCGCCACCGCATTCTCTTCTAGTCAGCTCGAGCAATTCTGTGAGTGGGTGACTCCGACTAGTACAATGGGCCAAAAAAGGGACGAACGCGTAACGTCACACGGCATCACACCACTTCACCAGTGACCACCACCACTACAAACGCGCAAGCCCTGTGGGGCGACCGTTCGGCGGCTCTTCGAGTTGGCCTGGCCACTCGAGGACTCATGCCTGGAGTCCTCGAGTGGCCAGGCCAACTCGAAGAGCCGCACTGTATTATGCTGCCACGGTGCCACTGCACCATATTGGTCCGTTCGACCTGGATGAACGGCTACGCTCTCCCCTTCCAATGTGGTATGCGAGCTGCCCGTCAATACAGCCGCACGGCTGTGAGCTGCAGACGAGCACCGTGACGGTGGCACTTGCCACCGTCACGTCTTCTTGATTCTGACGCCTACGTCGGTCGCAGCGGAGTTGACTTTGACGTCGCTCCGAGTCCGCTGGCGTTCCAACATGGGCCAACATGGCCGTTTGTTTATGGGTGGCACATGGCTTATGGTTTCGGTGGCACACGGCTCTATGCGTGCCCCGAGCTCCGCTCGAGCGAGACACTATTAATTCTTTGTGCTCCGCTCGAGCGGACTGGCAGTACCTCAAGTATGTTTACTCTTTTACTGTTTCATTCTTCGTTGAACTGACGGCACACTCCGATAGAGGCGCTCGATCTGAGCTCGAGTGTGACTCGAGCTCATAGAAGCAATGTTATTGGTGCTCGGTTCCAGGACTGGATCCGCCGCGTCATGGCTGCTCGAGCCCCGCCGCTCGATCTCAGCTCGAGTCTGGCTCGAGTGCCAGGCACTAGGATTGGGACACGGCTCGAGCCGCTTGAGAGCTCGATCCGTGGGCTTGGAATTGGTAGCTGAGACAATGAATTCGGAGTCGGCTCGAGTCGCTCGAGAAATTGTATATTATGTGTATTCTCTGTACTTTGAGTGGGCTCGAGTCTGGCTCGAGCCGCTCGAGAAATTATGTATCATATGTATTTTTATGTAGTCTATGAATTTCAGTGGGCTCGAGCCTGGCTCGAGCGTCTCGAGACTTGTGCACGTAGAGACGCATGGGGGCTCGAGCCAGGCTGAGCTGGATTCATCGAATGTTGCGAAAGTGCCGGCGGCCAATCAGAATTTCGGTATTTTGCCTGTCTTGGCAATTTATCATAATTCGTGAGAATGGCGTGCTCGCCGCTCAGTCAGCCGCAATTTTATTGCACATGACTTTCTAGCCAGAAAGGCCGGCCGGCTGAGTTTGAAACTGCCGGCGGCTTTCTGCACACCAATTCCTTCGGTTCAAAAGAACCTCTCGAAGCCCCGGCAGTTGAATCATCTTTTGATCAATACCTACGGCTTTGTAATTTTATTCTTTGGAACTGCCCGGAGGATTCGAACCATCTGCCGGGAAGTTCTCAATCATTCGTACATTTTATCTTTCATTTTATTCCATTGCCGGTCGCTTCTTTTAACTTTCAATCAACTGCCGGCAGCTTCTTGCGGAACTGCCGGGCAGTTACTATTTTGTCCATATATTCAATCCTTCAGTTATTCCTGTGTAGTTTAACCACCGTTGAATCGCATATCACATTTCAATGCCGGCGGCTTCCTTCAATTATCAAGTAAATGCCGGCAGCTTCAAGCGGAAGTGCCGGGCAGATGCTATTTTGTAGACATGGCACCGCACATTGTCTTTTTAGCAGCCGCTGATTACGGCCTTAGTATTCTGGGCTTTTTCGTAGTTCCTTTGATCACCTCAGGTGCAATAGTACGTGGTGGTTAGCCATTTCCCAGAGCCCGGCGCAATTATGACTGCCGGCTTGCGACCTTCGTAGGTTTAATACACTGTCCGGGGCGGACATGTACCCTTATTCTGCCTCACTATCCCGGTGGTGTACACACCCAAATGGCCGCCATATTGATTCCAGCTGACCTTTCCAGCTGCCTCCAGGTAGACTGTCAGCCTGGATTCGATGTGGACGCCTGTTGGAATCCAGCTGGAAATTCAGCTGAATAGGTCAGCTGGAATCAGCCCGGTAGAGAGCTGGATTCCAGGCAAGGTTTTCTGCCGGTTTACAGCTGGCCCGCCATATAGTACATGTCTGTACATCCGGGTAGACATTGCCAAAATATCCATGTTCAGGTATCGAGACGAGCAGATGGAAAAATTCGTCATTTAAACCCTATAATTCACTCTAGGTAACTCTACGCGGAGACCCGGACGCCGATTAGCTCGAGGCTCCCGCGGAATGGACATGGACTCGTCCTCAGATCCACTGTCTGATCCAGAGTCACTGCCACTCCCATCCCCCGACTCGGAGTCCGAACTCTCTTCATCTCGCCGAACGACTCTGCGCCTCTTCGAAGGACCCGGGTCTTCTTCTTCATCCACGGTATTACGTTTGCGCTTTTTGGCGGGCTTCTTACCGGATGAGGTCCCCGGTTTTGGTGGCGCAGGTTGACCGGGCTGTGCAGCTGTCGCTTTGGCGGCTTTTCTGGCCTGTGCCGCAGCAGTGTTCTTGATTCGGCGAGCTTCCTGGTTGCCTCGAAGTCTCTCCGCCTGCTTCCGGTGTAGCAGTTCCCGATCTTCCCACAGATGTACGGGTTTCGTCAATGTGGAGGGAAGCGTGCGCCGGAGGAGATGCGGGTTGTGGAGGGATGCAGTATTGATGATGTAATTTGAAACCCGTGGGTCGTGTTCAATGAACGACTCTTCGATTTGGCATTTGCGGCGGTCTTGAAGCACCGGCCGTTTTCCGGACGCCAGACATGTGCCACCAGAACAGTCGTGTTGCACATTGAAGCTAAACTTGATGTCCTGTCGTAAACCACATGAATACCAAACCAAGAGGGGAATGATGAATTACCTCGGGTTTCAGGATCAAAAACACCGTCTCCTCTCGACGACGAGGGGAAAGGAATGGCATGTTGAATATTTTATGACGTCCCGTCTGAACAGTGTATTGCTCGAGGATGATGATCGCCTGTGTCGAGTCAGTTTTTTGCAGAATTTCGACAATCTTTCCCGTTGCAGCGTCCTCGTTGGGAACGGGACTGCTGGAAATAATCCACGAGCCGATTCCGCACACCTCTTGGGACTGTGAAACAACCGAGTGGCATTGGTACCACTCAGAGTCGAGATCTTGTCCTCCAGCATTGAAAGCGAGCGATGCCGGTGTTGAGCGCAGATTAATGATTTTGCGAGGAGGTCGACCACGCTGCCCTTTGATTGCGGCAATGGGTGCGAGTTTCACGGTACCTATTAGTAAATGACTGTCAAGCGGATCAGATTGTTCGAGGTCAGAAAACATACTACCTGGTCGAAGTGATACAGAATCTTTGTAGCCTAGTAAACGCTGGAGTATAGGGTGCTCTTTCAGTAACTGACGGGCGGAAGGTCCGCACTGTGTCCAAGTCACTTCTCCGTCGGCACCTTTTATTGGCCATTGCCCACCGGCGACGCGATGTTTGATGCCCTCTTGCTCAGCGAGTTGAATTGCTATGTCGCGACTGGGGCTCGATGATTTGATAAGATAGATGCACTGCGGAATATGGCGTTGAAAGATTCGTAGGATTCTGTGATTGCTCCGAGCAGCGGCCCAAACATTCGGACATCGGCCGGGGCATGTGGGAGCAAGTGCGTCTTGACCTTGGTAATCATCTTGCTCGGATCTATCTCGGCAAAAGAGTCGAGAAAATTCCCGATAGCAACGCGCAGATCGACCTGACAATTGCATAAAATCCCAGTAAACCCCGAAAAGAATCAACGTACACAATAGCCCTCCATGTCGTCAATTTCCGGAACCCACAACAACGCTCCCAGGTCCCCGATTGCTTTCCATGCTCGAAAACGGTTGTCGTCCACCAAATCATGTATGTGGAAGACGGTGGCTTGGAGCAAGGTCTTGAACTGCCTCCCGATAAGGAGTTTGCGTAGTGTACGATGTAGTTCGCGCGAATCCCATCGATAGAAAGCCCTGAGGGATTTGTGGCCTGCAGTCGGACTTCGAAAAGTTTCTTTTGGTCAGCGTTCCAAGACGTGTGCGTGCTGTGCCAGAGATATTTAAGCACTCCGAGGAGGATCGTGTGCAGCAATTCAATTGGCGTGTCGCGAGGAGGGTCGAAGCCTGAAGGAAATTGTTTCAAGACACGATCAGCGGACAAGAGAAACACACACCTTCAGTGGTCAAAAAAGCGCTGAATATATCATCTGAATGGTCTTTCACCCATTGCTTTAAGCCGACGGTTACAACCTCCGGTTCTGCCCTTCCGCCACCGCCTTATTGAACTGCGACAAGATATCCTTGATCCAGTACTCGGTATACTTATCTTTGATTCCGGTTGCGGTGTGTAACTTTTTCAAGTCGGCCTCATTACCCTCGCAGGCTAAGTTGACTTGGTTCCGAACAGTCTCGAAGACCATCTGCAGTGTCCGGGGTTCTCCGGGCTATAGGGTAACATCAGAAGACGGATCAAGAGTGAGGACTCGGAGGCGGGCAGACCGAAACATTGCGCGATATCCCGTGTTCGACATCTTTACTCTTGAGTGCCACCGGCCATGCATTTACGACACGAGTAATTAGCGGGTGCATTCATGCAGCTGCATATCTCAGCTTGCATTGGGTTGTCTGAGGATCTGTGTTTGCAATGAGCCGATAACAAGATTGGCCGGTTGAGCTAGTTTTGTCCGGCGCTCGAATCGGATCTGTCTCTGTTTTTCTGCGGAAATTGAGCCGCCGATCTGTTGATGCACTGATGAGAACTCACTGAATTATCTTCGTGAACTCTTTGTACTGTTCTGCTACGCTGGCGTGTTGGGAAGTTGAACGAAATGAATATTGAACTCGTGTGAAGGAGTTCTCGAGGAAGAGCCGGTTCGTGATGTAAGCATTGTAGTGTTTATTCCATGCCTTTGAGCGGTTCCCGGAGACGTCGTCGGAGAAATAGTCAAGAGGAATGTGTAGAAAGGGTCACCCTTGGCGATAGCGCGCAGGGGTTGGGCATGCGGCCTGGATATCCCTTCTGAATCGCATCCTCCGTCCACACGGGAACTCGCTTCTCAAATTCTAGGTCCAGGAATTACGCACGAGAAGAGATGCCGAGACACGAAACTCTTCCCGCGTACTCCAGATAACCCCTTCAAACATAAGAATGAGAACAATCATACTTGTAGCAGAACCCAGATTGCATACCTGTTCGTCCGCTTCAACAAGAGACACGTCGGCATGCATGACCTTGTCGACTTTGATCCAGCGCAATGGAATCACGAAACGCCGTCTTCGAGCAACGCGACTTCGTTGATGTAATAATGTACACCGTTCCCGGCGTCGAACATCGGCGTGAGAAGGTTGGGGTCGAGCTCCTTACAGAACTTGTCGCCGTGCCAGATTTCGGATACCAACCGTTTGTATTGATTTCAGGATACAGATGGAAGTGGGAACGGATCTCAGGGTTTGCGCACTCCTATTAGGTGCGGTCAGAGTCGACGATTCTGCGACGATTCTCGCGTCGATTCTGATTCGATTCTTGGCCAAGAATCGATGCAGAATCGGGTCGTTACTCTGACCGTTCGATTCTGAGGCGATTCACGAGGTCCGATTCTGACCGCAACATCAGACGAGAATCGATTAGTAATCGATTCTGGGTTCGATTCTGATGTAGTTCCGCCTCCGGAGGCGGAACACCGATTCTCGTCCGATTCTCGAGAGTCGATTCTGGCTCGATTCTGCCCTCAGAATCGGTTCAGAATCGAAGCAAGAATCGACCCAGAATCGACTCAGAATCGAGTGCTCTGACCGCACCTATTGCACGTCCTCAAGAGGAATGGAAATGAAATAGTGGGATACTCACCTGCGAATGATAGCGGTGGGATCGTTGATACAGAAATTTTTCCCTTGAGCTGATGTGCATGGGATTGTCGGAACACCGCACTGACTGCGAAGAGTTTTCTGAATTTTTCGAAGTGCATCGAGAGAAGGCACATCCTTTGCACCACACTCTCTCAGAATCCAGATGAAAGTGCGCATCAGAGCTTCGGAGACAGGGAGTCGCGGCAGGTTGTCACAAATATCAGGAGGAGCATCTGCTTCGGTATTAGAAACCTTCCATTCATCGGACTTTGCAAAGAGACAAACTGTTTTAGAGGGATAGGGATACCATTCTGCGGACTTGACAGAGTCCGACTGCGTGAGCGTGGCGTCAAATGGGTCGAATCAAGCGCTGGCGTTTAATCAGCTGACCGTGCTTCCGATGATCCGTCATCGTTGCGCTGGCACGCACTTGCAATAGTTCTTCGAGGAGGGCGTTATCCTCCGCATCCGGG
>QVIE01001150.1:0-23294 GCA_013387415.1 Panellus pusillus | reverse complement strand
GAAAGTGATGGCCGTCATGGGTTGCCACTTGCGACTGATTACTGATGGCCCGACGATTCTTATCGTCATTGGTCCAACGCGGAATCAGGGTGCCGGTGAAGCAGGGTCGTGCGCTTCAGCCGAGAGAAACCAGCCACAGCGCTATCCTGCATCAAGTTGCGCCTTCTGCAGAAACGCAGCAGACGAAAGCGCATTCTTTCCGTCGTAACCCGTTTTTAAATGTGGAGCTGTTTGGTCTAAATTTAAGTGCACATAAAAATAGTCGCTTGCGGGAACTCACATTGGTTTCTTCGAGACGGCTTGATCGAATTTGTAGAAAATTGAACGCGACGGCCGATCCCATTCATGCTGGACGGGAACGAAACAAAGGTAGCCTGAGGGCGAAGGAGCGGTGGTTGGAAACAAGCGCTTCCATGCCTAATGAGGATGGCGTTCCTGAGAAGTAGGCAAACAGTCACCGACCCGGCTGCTAAAAAAGACCACTGTACATACGTACCTACGCGGCCTAGGCCTGATGTGCATGAAGAGCGCTCGAGTTGACGTGCAGCTGGCTGCTTGCGCGTCTCGTGTCAATATTTCAATCCTGGTGTTTCACAAGACACCTGTCGCCGACACCAACAACATCTTGCCCAATGCCTGTATAGCAGTGTGGCAGGTACACTTGACTTTGAGCCCCCAATGAGGGAAGCTGTTTGCAACGACACGTTTGCCTAGCTAGACGATGGCGCTGCAAATTTGATTAACCAGTCGTGAGAGATCGGATCGGCGTCGGCCGACGCCTTGCGCCGTCACGCCGCTGAGCTCCGGCGTCTCCAGAAGGAGAACTGCTCAGCGGCCTGCCTTCTTGTGGGTACACAATGCTGCCGCAGGCCGCAGGCCTGAGTTGCGCATATGCAACAGGAGACCAAAAGGAAATATAAATGAATGTTGTCGGAGTAGATACTAGACCGAGAGGCGGGTGTCGCGAATTACGAATGCGCATCGAATGGCATCGCTGTCATCTCGTCGTCCATATCGTGTCGAGGAGGAAGCCCATTGTCGGGCGAGTTGACGACGGTGCTGAATACCGTCCGCTACGACATTCTATCAGGGAGAATGGACTAGATCTGCAGGCCAGCGTAAGAAAATATGCATACCACCAGCGGTCGGAGATACACACCCGCTTCAGAACCTTCTTTCCGACTCGGATCTCGCTTCCAGTTCTTCATGCTCACGCAAAAGTGGCGCAAGCGGCGTCTCATTCAGACTCCTAGCCCAGAGTGCAGTCCGAGGACGTTTTCCCTCCCACAACGCTGGACACGCTTGCCTTCGATCGGCACCGGGAGATAAAAGCTGACCGCAACTGAGACCATAGACCGCGGCGGCTCGATCCTAGTATCTTGACGACGCGGGGAACGGCTGACAACATATGCTGCGGGCGCATTGAGAGCCGGAAGCGCAGGAGTGCGCGGCATGGGGAATGTAAAGAAATGGAACGTTAAAGAATGGATGCGTGGTGACGCAAACTGCTCGGGAAGCTGCTCAGGCTGAACGGATAGGAAGAGGGCTGCGGAAGCGCCTTTAGAACGCTCTTGGAAAGACAGCTGCGGTCGCGCGGGCGACAAGAGCTCGCTGCCTCTCATTGTCCCCGGCCCCGCTCCCTGCCTCCGCCCCGGAGCCATGTTGCCCGCCTGCATGTATAGCAGTAGCCCGGTAGGAGCCGAGACGCGGATCCGGATCTTGGGACCTCGGCGCGTATGGAGATGTTGGTATCGAGACGCGCAATACCCAGCAAGAAGACAATATGATGGAGCTTGCGCTACACCCGCCGGTCGTCCTCGTTCCCCGGTCTGTCCTCGCGCCCGCACCGGCACGTCTAGACGGATAAGATGGATAGAAATTCTGAACTGCGGACTGCCTGCCTGATGCAATGGGGACAAACGCCAGTGTAGGCCGTACAGATGCAGTAGGAGAGCCGATTGAAATGCAGGCGTAGGTCTCTGGTGGACAATGCAAGTTACGAACGGCTCACGCATCACGTCGCCTTTATCGTTGCCGTTGTCGTTGATCGGGTATATGTATCGCGATCCGGTCGCGAAAGAGCGGATGGCTGGCCGTCCACTGAGGGCCGATTCCGTCAAGCATGCAACAACAGGCCCCGGCCGTTGTCCGGTGAGGTGACGATGGGGAGGTCTATCGATAATCGGGAGTATCATGATCGTACGTGCAGGAGGGACTAGGCGTCCACAGAAAAGTCATTTTATTGCATCGAGATGTAAGAAGCGAGCTCCTCGCCGAGGGAGGTGACAATGGGAGGAGGGGAACATGATCGGACCACAAGTGTGATTCTCATTTCCTTCGTCTTCGTCAATCTTTGTAATTTTGCCTTGTAAACCGCCGGATGAGAACAGAAACACGCAAACAGCGGGAGAAATCCATACCTACTTCAATTCGTCTTCCCGGGGTCCGAAGCCGCCTCCGGTTGCTCGAGCTCGCCTTCGCGTAATAGCAGCGCAAGAGGCGTCCCCTCTAATGTCCTAGCCCACGGATGCGCAGGGAGCTACGGCCCATCCCGGGACGCAGCACGAGCTCGCCTTCGACCGGAGGCGGGAGATACCCGTCATATTTGGGATTCCTGGCCCGCGGCGGCTCAAGCATCTTGACGACTCGCAGAACTACGGTGGGCGTGCCAGCGTGCTCCGGAAGCGTCGAGAGCTCGAAACGCAGGAATGCGCGGCCTGTGAGGAGTCGTGAGCGAATGGTTGGCGTGTGCGATTAGAAAGATTCTAGGGAGTTCCTGACCTGAGTAGGGTCGTACCGCCGAGAGAGTGCCTTTCCGATGCTCTTGAAATACGCGTATGTCATAGGGGTGCACCTTCCCGCCAGCTACAAGCCGGATCGAATGCGCGTTGTGGAATGAGATGAGGAACGGCTGGTCGAAGCGATGGAGGAGATTTTTGATGGGTCGGGACTGGTGGCTGCGGAGGAGAGTGGTGCAGTGCTGGAGCTCTGCGGGGGTGACGAGGCTGTCTCGAAGGAGAAGCTGCCGTATGTTCTGACGCGAATGCGCAAGACGAGGAAGAGTGATCTCCCATGGCGTCCCGTCCGGGCGCAGCAAATCGCTTCCTTGAGCGAAAGTCGCAGGGTTTACTGCGGCTAGGCGGAAGCGAAGGGCACCCGCGGCAAAAGGCAAGGATGGTGGACGGTGATAATACAAAAAACCCGAGGTTCGTGGGGGAAAGCGCTGTAGTACATTGTTCCTTTGCCAGTACCGGAAGATGACTGGGAGATCGGGACTGTCGTAGTCTTCTTCTCTCAGAAGTTCTCGGAGAACAAACAACTTGGCCTGAACCAGAGACGATATATCGAGGTAGTCCAGGCTGCGAAGGCGAGAAGGATCCAGCGTGGTTAGAATGGGAACGCTGGACCTCCGCGTTCTCTGTGAATACTGGGAAAAGCTTCGCAAAGATGGGGCAAGGAAATGCCCGGATGAGAGCA
Organism: Panellus pusillus; assembly: GCA_013387415.1. Lineage (NCBI taxonomy): Eukaryota > Fungi > Basidiomycota > Agaricomycetes > Agaricales > Mycenaceae > Panellus > Panellus pusillus. Next base: position 19,817 of record QVIE01001150.1, on the reverse strand, counting down.
TAAGTTATGTTTCCGCAGAGGTTTGACGGTTGTGACCTGATGGGAGAGAGCAAGAGCAACTTCTTCAACCTCTTGATCGCGAATCTTTGTTCCTCCGCACCAAAAATAATCCATCTCTGCGAACGGCGACAAGGGAGCGATCTGGATAGCATCAGTATAATCTTTCCACGCAACCCTGGGACAGTGGGACCTTTCGGTCTTGTAGACGCTGGGCAAATTAGGGTTATATAGCTACGCTGGAGCAGGGGCTCGACGCAAGAAATATCCTGGTGAAGCAATACCCTTCCTTCTGGAAGGACCGCGTCTTCAAGACTACTCAACGTTGCGGTCCATGGACTGCTGTCTGCCGCGCTGATTGACAACGCAGTCTCTATCCAAAAATTCCCTGTGCGCCTTTTCCATCAGGCATCGTCGCTGTAGTACCAACGCCGCGTGCTGCAGACTCAACGCACCACTCGAGTCTCCCAGACATGCGTTATTGTCGTCTGGCTTGGTACAAAGTGCCAGGTACGTTTCCCTCTGATTTCCTTCGACTGCCTCTGATACTCCTCGGAAAGTTTGTACGCCGTACGCCAGCTTTGCCCAAGTACATACGGCTGATACTCTGGCCGAACTCCCATCTCCCTCCACGTCTCCTCTCCTCCTTTCCCGAAAGCAAACGCCCCTGAAGTCAGACAAAATCCCGAGAGAGAGCTGAGCGCGCCGCCGGCCTCGTAACCTGGCCTCTTTCACAGTGGAATTCGACACTGTTCTTACTGTGAATCCGCGAATCCGTGCGCCATCGTGCTTGCTTGCCACCAATATTAATCAGGGACGTCGACAGCGCCCCCCCATAACGACATGCGCAAGCTGGCTGAATGCAGAGTAGCCTTTGCCATTGTCGCATCGTTGAAGGCGGAATCGCGCATGTACGTATCGTTTCGTTCGACATGCGTTCCATTTTGCGACGTACCCTACTGTCGACCATACCCACCGAGTGCTGCTGTTTTGTAACGAGTATTTTTGAGTGGGACTTGATACGTATTCACACTTGTCCACATTCCATGCCTCCTTGTGGACGACATACATACATCCCACCTTCATCCCGAATTCGTTACGAAGAGGCTCTATAACGCTTCCCCGTTCTCAAAGGAATGCACACCTAGAGGCTAGTAAAAACACAAATCTGCGCACCGACACGAATTCTTAATACAATATCGAGATAAATTAGCACCAAGTATCGCTCGTAGCGCATGCGTATATCATATGTACGTACTATGTATTCAATACAGCGAGAATAATTTACTAGGACGAGCAGAAAGAACAAGAAGAAAAAGGAGAGTCAAAGCCCGGGCTCGCCAGCAAACGAACGAACGAACGACCATAAGTACGCATCGCCTCTCACCCATCAACCTCCATGCCACCCTCCTCCTCCCTTCCCCTCCTCCGTTCCGCCATCATCCTCGCCTCGCCCTCCCGCGTCGACCCCCTCCCCCAAGACTCATCCCCCAAACGCCGCCGCCCCCGCCCGGGGCTCGCCGCGCCCGAATACGCCGAGTACGCGCTCGGCGAGGGCGCCGCGTCCGAGAAGCGCGCGGGGCTCGGCGCGTTGCTCAGGCTGTCTGGCGACCAGGGCGTCCCGCCCGCGCCGCGGGGGCCGCGATCGCCCGGACCGTGACTAGGACCGGGGCCGGAGAGCCCGGGGCACCGTCGAGAGAGAGCGGGTCCATCCCGCGCTGGATGCCGACTGTTCGTAGGCGGTCGACCCATCTGTGATGGGATTATCAACGCGTTAGCTTGGGCAAGGAAAAGGAAAAGGAGATGAAAAGAAGAGACGCACGCATCCGCCCGGTCCAAACTCTCCCCAACAACAGCCGTCACCCCCTCATCATATCCAGACTCTCCGTCGCGAGCGCCAGCACGCGCTGCGCCGCCGCCATCGCGCGCCCCGCGTCCGCCTGCCCCTGCCCCTCGCCCATCTCGCCGCCGGTGGATGATAGGGACCCGTGCCGACTGTGCCCGCGCGAATGCGGCGGCCGCTCCACCCCGCCCCGATCCAGTCCCGCGCTCCCGCCTACTCGCCGCCGCGCCCCTCCGCTTCGCCCCCGTGCCCGTCCCCTCCCGCCCCTCCCCGCAACGCCCGTCGCCTCTCCTTTCCCCATCCCCATCCCCGTCCCCGCACCCCCACCGCCCGCCTCAGCCCCGCTAAACCTCCTCGGCAGCTCCAAAATGAACCCCCTGACCCTCCCGCGCGCGGGCTCCGGCAGCGCGCCGCCCGCATAGCGCGACACGACGCCGACGACCTGGCGGATGGTGTGCACGATGTCGGAGCGCAGGTGCGCGAGCGTGCGGAGGTGGTCTGGGGTTAGATGCGTCGTTGGCGGCGACGACGATGATGAGGGGGGGTCGAAGGGAGATGCGTCGAATGCGGACGGAGGGGAGGACGAGGCGGTGGATGAGGATGAGGGAGGAGGTGGGTGGGGCTGTAAGGACGCGATGAAATCTCGTAGAATCAGAATCTGCGCGTCGATGTGCTGCGTCGCGTACTAGAGATATTGTCATCGTTAGCGTCAGGCGGAAGGACTCGGAGGAAGAAACGAAGGAAGATGAAAAGGTATAAAAGACGAAGAAAGGAAGGAAGGGGGAGGAGGAACGAATGGAGGAGCAAGCAAGGAAGGAAAGAAGAAACGAGACGGGAAGGGGAGGAGGAAGGTGCGAAGGAGACAGTAAGGAAGGAAGGAGACCGGAAGGGGTAGAAGGAGCGAACGAGAAAGTAAGGAAGAAATGAGACGGGAGGGGGGAGGAAAGAGTGAGCGGAAACGCGAGGGAGGAAGGAAGGAGGTCGAAGGAAGGAACTCAAAAGGTGAACGAAACGCGAAGGGAGGGAGGAGCCAATGCAGGAAGGACGTGCAAGGTGCAAGGACCGCAGAAGCGAAGGACGAAGGAGCGAACGGAAGGGAGGAGGAGAAGCAACGAAGGAAGGCGAGAGAGTGAGGAAGAGGAATGACGGAGCGCGTAAGAACGAACGAAGCCGGGAAGGGAGGAAGGAAGAAACACGAGATAAGGAGGAAAGGAGAGAGGTCGGAAGAACGAACAAAGTAAGGGAGGAACGGAGGGAGCGAAGAAACGGGAAGGGAGAACGAAGGAACGAACGAAGGCAGGACGGAGATGAGGGAACGAAGCAAAAAGAACAGGGCGAAAGCAACGAAGTAAACGAGTGAGGGAGCAAAAAGCCAAGAAAGAAGGGGGAGGGTAAACGACCGCCCCCAATCCACAATCCACAAAAGAATAAAACCACCAAGCCCGCACACCTGCAACCACTGCAAACAATACCTCAACCTCCGCATACTTTCATCGCTCAGCGCCGCGCTCAGCCCGCCCGCCTCGAGCAGTACAGTCTGCCATCCGCTTCGAGAGGGGGACGCCGCGAGCTGTCTGTCTTCCACTGTCCCTGCTGCAGCAGCTGGGGGAGCGGCAGCAGGGTCAAAGGCAGAGTCGTCCGCGCGCCGCTTGCCTTTGCCCTTGCCCTTGCTGCTGGACGCTGGGCGGCGGGGGAGGGGGCGGGGGACGAAGGGCGAGGTTGCTGCCATCACGACGGTTAGAACAGACGAATGTACGGAAGATGGCAGGAAGAAGCAAGAAGAACAGACCATGCAACCAACTCGGCACGCGCCCGCCACGCCTTCGACCTCTGCTTCGGCGTCTCTGTCTCGGTCGCCGTTTCTTCTCGGTGTCTGCTCGCGTCGCGGTCTCGATCTCGATCTCTGCTGACACGGTCCTCGGCATGCGTAGCATTGCTCTTCGGCGCGCCCAACTACATTCTCATCCGTCAGCGTCAGTTGTTGAGTATTGGCATTGGGTGATGCGACGAAAAAATTAAAATCACATGCGCGCGTCGGGATCAACATCATCCCCAACGATCAGGAATCGAGGAAATCACGGGCCACTATCGTTTTCTCGGTGGCGTCGAGAGACGGATAGCAACTTGACAGATGGAGGGGGATGCAAGGAAGGGAGACACTCACCCTGTCGAGCATACCGCCCGCAAACTCGTCCATGCGCTCGCCCGAGCCCGCAGGGAGGCGGCTGCTTGCGTGCCGCAGCGAGCTGGTCACCAGCGAGGATGTATACTGCGCAGTAAAGTGTAAACGCATGAAACGAATATCAAGATGCACACACGCACCTGCACCACGCGCGAATTCGCCTTGCCCGCCTCGTACACCCTAGCGCGCCGCTGACGAGCGGGAGGCTCTGCATGCGCGCGAGGGAGGGGTAAACGGGCGTGCGCTGATCCTCGGCGTCCTCGAGAGGCGGCGTGCGCGGCGGCGACGACGCAGGGTGCGTCGACGTCGACGCCAGCGACAGCGACAGCGCCGGCGTGTGTGCCTGGCTCGGGCTCGAACTTGCGTTACTCGGGCTGCTAGTGGCGGGCGCCGCGTACGGCGCCGCTGCTGCTGCCGACACACCGCCATGCTGCTTCCCGCTGCGCATATCTCCCAGCGCACGGACAGCAATACGAACGTCTTCGTCCTCGAGCTCGAGGTCCATCGTCAGGATAAAGTGGGAATACTGCCAACACATGTGATACTTTTTATTCCGGTCAAAATGTATAAATGTCATCAATGACAGCTGCTTAAGACCAACTCTCATGCCGAAGACACGGCAGACGCACCTCTGTAACTGCAAGCTCGCACGGATGCGCCCGCACCAATCGACAGACATGGCACCCCGTCTCCGCGCCAGCAAGGTCAGGGTCCGCTGACAATTACAGTTTGGGGAAAAGATTGAATCACACTAGCAGCCTGAGTAAACCTGTGCTTGCGAGAGACGGCCAGGTTCATGTGTAACTGTGTAAGGTCCCATTTTGCCGGAACATCCTAAGGCAAGCACGCAGGTATACGAGAATGCCTCAACTGCTAAATTGGCCTTGTGAATATAAGTACTATCTTTGTGGCGGCTTTCGGCAGTTTGCGTTGTCGATGCAAATGATAGAGGTTAACCAAGGGAGCCAACCCCTTGCTGTAAGTCTGGAACGAAGGACGAAATTTTCTTTTGAGGAACGTCGCCGGACTGTCGGGCGCCGACGCTGATTGAATTGACCTATCCGATCTGTGCAGATTCAAGAAACTGTCCAGTCCACTTCGTTTTTGTGTATCATAGGCTCTCTAAATTTTCTTAGCGTTTTGAGAGGTTCTCGCAGTAGAGTGGCTGGAATGGACGGTATACGAGCGTCGGGATATCAACAGTAGTATTGGACACCCATGGACTTTCCAGGTCTTGGTTAGAGGACTTCCAGAGCACGTACATTAGGATATTGGAAAGAGAAACAAAGAATGTGCCCTAGGACAGGCATTGAATCCTTGTTCGCTGTAAACAAGATGGTGGTATAGAGCGAAGATCGCCCACCCGCGCTCTCAGTGCTCCGTCTCTACAAGAAAATTGAAGGTATAACTATCCATTTCCTCATGGTAATACAACAAAAGATCGTGAACTACGCCGCGTAATTCGTGTTGATGCTCATCACCAAATCGACCACCTTCCCGTCATTCAGGAAGTTATCAATGTACACGATATTCGGGTATGAGCTCGCGCTGAGCTTGGGGGGCAGCGCAGTGTACAGCGCGGTATCCGCCTCGTTCGCGAGCGTGAGGATCGAGTCTCCAAGCCCGAGCACCTCGAGCGTGTCCTGCGTGAGCGTCCAGCTGAGCAGGAAGTAACTCGACGTCGGCGACGTGCGCTGCGAGGCCATCTTGCCGAGTTGGTCGCTCTCCATCGTGCTCAGGGTGTTGGTGTCCGCGTACGAATTGTACGCGTTCAGCTGCGAGTACTGGTAGAAGCCCTGCGAGGAGTAGGACCCAAGGTCGACGCTGTTGTCCGGCTGGACAATGATGAGGACTGCGGGGGAGGAACCGATGAATGTCGAGAGCGGGATCCGCGTCAGGTCGACGGTCGTCGGGTTCGGATCGACATAACGGTGGTTAAGCCCTAAGAGCTGCTGGAAAAGCGCTTCCCACTGTGCTTGGGTGAAGATCGGGTAGTTTGAGTTACCCTCGTCGGTGTCGTACGCGTGCGAGAGGTTGATGATGACCAGCTCGTTGTTCGTGCTCGTGAACGAGTTGATATCGCTGATCACATCCGCGATGCTCTGCCCGTCGCTTCCCTGCCAGCTGTTGATCGCAGAAACGTCCGAGTAGTGGCCAGTCGTGTAGACACCGCCCGAGATGACGGGGCGTATGTCAAAGTACCGCGAGCCGGCGACGAGCTGCTGGTTGATGCTAAGCGTCTGCGTCTGTGTGTTGGCAGCGTCAGAGAACGCGGTGCCTGTGTTGATCTGGGACATCCCAGCGTCGTGGCTTCCCGGAATGGCGATGTTGATGAGCGGCCGAGAGCCCAGAAGGCCTATGTTGGCCTGCATCCAGTCTGTCGGCTGCGCCCTGCGTGAGAGAGTCAATTTGCTGAAGTGGCGGGGAAGATCGCAACGCACCTCTTGAAAGGAGCAGCCGAGACGACGCTGGAGAGTGCTAGCAGGAACAGTGAGGCGAACATCGTTGACAGGGGACCTGAGCAGAGAAGGCTGTTCGCAGAACTGAGAGAGTCGTTATTTTAAACGAATCTTGTGGCGATCAGAGCTTCTCTATTGTGCGCATGGGTCGTTGGCAACGTGCGCGTTGCGTCCGCGGAGCCTGCCAACTAGGATCTACACCCGCATGTTTTGTTCATGCGGCACCGCTGATTCGATGATGGCCCTGTGGTGCTAGATGATGGAAAGCACGGAAGACGGGTGTTCCAGTGTATTCCCAGAAAGTAGGTCTTAGGGACGAGGGTCAATACAGCAACGGAAGCTCATGAGTAGAAGACGAAGGCATGCCGCATCACTCACCTGATACTGACGTGACAAATTTGCCGTTCTGCATGCCACAATCACGGGCAAATGCACGTTACGCGACTTGATCAAAACTATGGGTAGATCTGGGTCGATTCAAGTCGATTCAAGTCGATTCACCGCTTGTCATGTTATAATGTTTCAATAAGGACGGCAGGCGCTGTGTGAGAGATGCATGTTCTCTCAATAATTATGCATAAATTATCAATTTAAATAAGTAGTTGTACAAGATTGCGCAAAAGAAAGCTCAAACTTCAAAGATCCTCTATCCAATCTAGGATGTAGTCGTTGATCTCATTTGGATGAGATTCAACGCCCCAGTGGTCTGCAGAGATTTCTCTCTCTGTGACTTTCCCAGCGACCTTGGTGGGATCATTATGAACTGCACCAGCAAATTCGGGGCGGGCGACGACATCTTGATTGAAGCCCACAAAGAGAATTGGTTGTGTGAGCGTGAAATCGAGGACCTCTGTGATTTGTTGAGATCAGCAACGGCGAATACAGACGAACGACTGTTTGCAACTCACTCGCATCGTCATCGGCGCTCTCCGGCGTCGCTATCACCTTGTACCAGCAGAGAGGAGCCGCAATTCCGCCCTCCTTGAGAACCTTGACTTTATAGTCAAAGTCCTACATAGCTGTCAATTCCAGCCCTAAAAATAGTCGACAAAACTCGAAATACCTCTTGAGAAAGGTACGGGGGCAAGCCCGTCCTGCGATTCTCCAAAATCCAATTTCGCGCGCCATCCGTAGCGCAGAAGTTCTCCCTCCACAGCTCCGGTCTTTGAGGGTAGCACATGTTGAGCAACGATTCAATCTGCGACCGTCCCGTTAAACCGACCACATCGCAGCTGAGAAGGGCGAACGTACGCGGTCTTGTCCGTCTATGACTTCTGCAGCTTCATCCGTGATGAACCACCGCATGTACGCGAGGATGTCGTACCCCGCGAGCTTGGCCAGCGTCGGGGACATGGATATCCAGTCGGCGCCTTTCGCATATGGGGCCTGGTAGCCGACGCAGAGGAAAGCAGCAGCGGACACGCGCTCGGGGTAGAAATTGATCAGACGCGACGCGGCGCGAGAGCCCCTAGATAATTCAATTCAGCAACTGGATTTGGACATGCGAGGTGAAGCTGATGACATACCAATCGTGCGCCACCGAGATGACTTGTTGAACGCCTTCGTGGTCGAGGATGTCCACAAGGTCCTGAGCAAGCCCGCTTCCGATGTACGCCAGAGGATCGGTCGGCTTGCTCGTGCCCCCGTAGCCGAGCATATCCGGAGCAACGACGCCGTAGCCCCTGCTTTCGAAAAATTCGATCTGTTTGTGCCAGAATTGGGCGGTGCCGGGGAAGCCGTGGGCGAAGAGGAGCACCGGCATCTGATCGGCGGGGGCGGCGAAGTAGTAAGAATAGGTGAAAGACCGTCTGGTCTGTATCGATTTCATTCCAGAGAGCATTGTTGTTCTGTGTAGTACGAGGAGAAGAGTGGTGGAGTTCGATGTCCTAGTTGCGACGTCGATTGCCTTGGACTCCTCTGTCTTTTTAAACTTGGACTGTGTTGTACGAAGTAGATGTCCATCACCGGTCAAGGGCAAGGATAAGTATCGCAATTCGCGTGATGGTTCTTGATGTCGACGTCTTAGTGTGCTGGGATGGTTATCTGAAGGACTTGATTCCGTGCAAAGCCGTGCAACGACCCGCCGTTCAATCGTGCACGAAATCCAACCATTGCCTTCAGCCAGCAGCTTGCATCGAAAGACCTGCTTGTTTTCGGTAGAAAACCTGCCAGTGTTCCTCGATTGGACCATGCATTGAGCCAATGAACTGCTGTGGAAGACGAAGTCGAGTGCCCACCTTCCCTGAGGATGGACTGACACCGCAAATCCTGATGTGGCTGTGAGGTCGACTCTCCCTCTCCGATGACGTCCGTCGAACTTTGACATTACGTCCGCACACCTCCGCCCACCACCGAGCAAGGCACTCTACCCAATCGATGCGTACCAGGATTTGCCAGGTTTGTCCGGCGGGAAGCGCGGTCATTGAATCGCGAACCCAGATCGATATCTTTAATCTTATCCGACTGTCCAATCTTCCGTGAGTGGCTACGGTCCAGCTGGTCGAATCAGGGAGTAGGCACGTTCTGTTGAAGTAATGCTCCAGTCAAATATCGACTCAATCAATCAAGCAGACTCACAGGATGCAGAAATTCGAATCTCCCCAGGTACCGCAGACCCTAGAGTAGCTAGAAACACGAGAACACGTACCACTCCCAGCTTGACCGGACCAACGTTCCCTCCCCCAGTCAGTTTCAGCAACATCGGGCACAACCATGATAGAGCACAGCGCATAATTAGTAGAACGGCGCCCGTCGTTATATCAAAGCCCCGCCCCCAGATCTAGCCAGTCCCAGTCCCAACATCATTCATGAGCAGCAGCATCACCCAGCGCCTGGCCCAACTGCAGCTCGCTCATCGCGCTGAAATACGTGCCCCAGTCCTCGGCCCTGTCATGCACACACATACATATCATCAGCCATAACGGGTTAGGGTACAAGGATAGTGAGTGAGTGAGAAAGACGCACTCAATGCCATAGGCGCGTTCGCCCACATCGCCAGCGCGTCCTCGCCGAGGAGCGCATCCACATCCGCATCCACACCCGCATTCAATGCGCATCCACCCTCGCGGCTATGCCCATCGTACCCCCCGCGTCGCAGTGCGCGCCCCCCCCTCGCCGCCGCCGGTAACCGCGAAATCAGGATACCCCAGCGGCGCGCTGGACGTCTGGTCCGGGTACCACGTACTGCTGCTGCTCCCGCTGCTGATACCCCCTCCATCCAGGGGCGGCGGGACGTACTGGCTATAGTCATAGTCGTAGTTGTACACCCCTGGCATCAGCCGGCCCAAGTCCGCCGTGTACGTCGGGAGCCACTGCATCTGCGTCTGCGTCTGCTGGACGGCACCGGGGATAGGCTCCGCAGGTAGAGGTATAGGCAAGTCACACGTGGTCGGCGTCAGCGTCGGGGCGTAGGGCGCGTAATCGTCCGCGCCCGTATCACCCGGAGGCGGGGGCGGGGGCGGAGACGCCTGCGGGAGCGGCAGCTGCCCGACCGACGCGAGCTCGTACAACAAATCCCTATAAATCCACACGCATCAACATCAACCACCACCATCGCCCGCCAGCGCTCGCACGCACCAGAACAGCGCGGCGGACTGCCACCGCTCCTCGCACACCCTGATACTCGCCATGCACTTGTGCACCTCCGCTATCGTGCTGTGGCTGTTCCTGCTGTTCATCTCCGCCACGTCGGGCGCGGGGGCGCGCTTCCCGCTCCACACGGCGAGGAGGAGGACGATGCCGGAAGTGAAGACGGGTGTCTGTGCGTGCGTGCGTGCGTTCAGCTTAACTTCAAACGGATGATAATAAAGGAGGAAGGAGGAAGGAGGAATGGAATACGTAGCGCGAGAAGGATTCGAAAGAAAGAGAAAAAGCCTCACCAACAACTCAGGCGTAGGCACCCCGCCCTTCCTCAACTTCGAAATATCCGCAAACGTGCGCGCACGCCCGCGCCGCGTTCGTGCAGATCGCGAGCGAGGGGAAGGTCGAAATCGGCCCCGGCCCCGAACCGGCATAGGTATCAGCGCGCGGTGGATCGTCATCTGCACCTGGTAGTACGAGCAGTACAGGAACGCGGACTGGTCGAAGAAGTCGGGTCCGCCGGTTCGGGTCCCAGCGCACTACGTAGGCGGTGTGTCGTCGTTCGTTAGTGCGGAGTGAGAGGTAAAGAGAGGGAGGGGGAAGGGAAGGGAGGCAAGGGAAACGCACGATGCCCCGGGATCCCATCGACCCACCCGTTCAGCGCCGAATCGAGCTCCGCGACGATGTGCTCCTCCCCTGGGCGTCCCGGATCGCGAGGAGGTCTTTCGCCTTGCTGAGCGAGTACTATCGTGCTCCATTCTCAGTATGTAGTCTGATACAGCGCAGGAAGGAGGAAGGAGGAACGCACGAGCATCTTCAGACTGAAGGCCAGCAAGTTGTTCAGCCGGATATAGCAGTTGAAAAACGCGATAGCGCTCGGCTTGCCCGCGGCTGCTCGAACGCCCTGCGCCCTCGCACCGCGGACGGGGAGGGCGAGGGCGCCCAGTAGGCATCATCGCATTCGATGGGGAGCTCTACGTCAAAACTACACGTGCGTTTCAGCATTGCAACGAGGGAACGAAAGGGGGGGAGAAGACAACGCACTCCTCATACTGCATATTACACGGCCTTCCCAGCCCCGCGCTAAACAGCCGATCAAGGCAGACGAGCACCCAGAACCCGCGCGTCCACAGCTCGCCCTCCTGCATCTCCTCCTGCTCCTTCTCCTTCTCACCCTCCGTATTCCCGTCCGCCTGCCGCCTCCCCGCGCCCGCGCCGCGCCACCGCCCGCCCGGCCGCGCGCGATGCGCGCCCACGTCCTGCGCCAGCCTGATCCCAGCCCCGTAAGCGTCCAACACGCCGCGGGCGTCGCGTACTGCAGGAACACCGCGGCCAGCGCGTAGTACTGCAGGTCGCACACGCTCGGCTTGGCGTAGAGGTGCGGGAGCGTGAGCGGGATCTGGTCGAAGTACGCGAAGCCCGTGCGGAGGGGTCGGTGTCCGGCGCGGCGCTGGCGAGGGCGACGCTGGCGGAGGGGTGGAAGCGCGCGCCGAGGGCGCAGACGAGGAGGGTGACGGCGCCGAAGGCGCGGTCGGTTTTGTGGTGGGAGGCGGCGAGGGAGGCGAGGAAGGTCGGCTGGTGCAGGGTGGGGTAGTAGATGTTCACGTGGGCGAAGTAGAGCGCAGTGAGCTCTGCGAGGAGGGCAGGGGCCGGGAATTCGAACGGCTTGTTGTCTGCGGGCGGGAGGCGATTTGCGGTCTTTGCCGGATTCAATACGCTGCGGCTGGGGAAAGAAGTACGCACGGGGCTGTACGTCCAATAATGCATGCGCCGCGACGACCAAGGCATCTGGCGCCCCTCTGCGCCCTCGCGCATGCGCACTGCCGCCTTGACGAGCATCGCGCTGGAGGACTTGCCGTGGAAGCTCTGACGGGTGCTGTGCATCGACAGCTCCGTCATGTCCTCCGTCAGCGCGAGGTGCCCGAGGTCGTCGACGTCGACGTCGGGGGCGCTCATCGCACGGATCGCGAACGCCGTCAGCTCGACGCCGGGGCCGTGCGCCGGCGCGGGCGCGGAAGGGACCGGGATGCGCCGTTGGGCGCAGTCGGCCCCGATAGCTTGCGCAGCAGTTGCTCCGTCAGCTCCAGCCGCGCCTCCAGTATTTCCACGTAGCTGCCATTTTCTTCGGACCAGCGAGAGCAACAATCCACAGCAGCGCACCTCCGCCGCTTCGTAAGCGCGCCCGAGAACGAACACTCGTGTCCCTCCTCAACGCACTTCGAACACTTTTTCCCGGACTTTCGTAGACCGTCGCCTATGCGCGCACATATAAGTAAGCATACAAAACGGCGGCATCTCATCCGACTCACAGGCCCCTGGTGGGATATCAGCTTCCCGCATTCGAAATCCACAAAACCACTCACTCTTTTTCAGCCTGCACATATCACACGCGCGCTGTACGCGCCGCTTCTTCGTCGGCGCACGGCTAGAGCTGGCAAGTTCGGGCTGCTCCTCGTCCGAGGACATGGTGGTGTCGAGCAAGCGCCGCGCAGCATCATGCTCGGTACTTGGGCGGTCCCGAATGCTATAAATATAGTGATGTCATCGTGATTTCTGGCGCAAAGCTGAACCTTCGCGAAATCCTTAGCAAAAATTGTAGGCTATAGGAATGCCCTCAATCAAAGTCAGATTTTGTAGAAGCCCGGCCGGTCGCTTCTCAAAGCTGAATGACTGGCATGCGGTTCTGCCGTAGACTACAGGAGAGCAACGTACAATTTCCGTGTGAGGTCTTAGTTTCCATCTTCCAGAAGTCGTATATACTCTTATTGTGGGCAGGTTCTGTCCGTCAGCAGTATCAACACAAGGTTTTCATGAAAAAGCTGAGGCGCGTACTGTCAAGGCACCTCATGGCCATGCGAGGGAGACATCAAGATAAAAAAATCGAATGTCGACTGGAGACGAAGCTCACTAGCTGATTTTAATGGTCTTTCTTGCCCTCGGCTCTGTCAGTCAGTTATCTCAAGTAATCCACTCCGGGAAAGATAGTGAGAAAGGTATATTCAGTTATTGGATAAAGTACAGGGGATATCGACGCAGCTTGCAGCGGCTGCATGCAGATCTAAACGAGCGTGCACTAATTCTACAGGGATAATCGAGTCCGTTCCACACCCGTGACCTCCGAGTCCATAATCCCTCCTCAGGGGCGCTTCAATGGCACCACTCCGCTGAGCGAGGTCATGAAAGGAGAGTCGAGACGAGAGGAACGTTCACGCAGGAGCTTCCTCGAGCGCAAGCACCTGCGCGACCTTCGCGTCGCGGGGGATGAGGTTGACGCGGAAGGCACAGGCGAGCGCCCCGACAGGCCGTCGTACTCCTTCAGATCAATCGGCTCGCCGTCCAGCGCCTCCATCGTGAACGCCCACAGCATGCGCGAGATGGTGAGCCATATCTCGCGCTCGGCGACGATCATCCCCGGGCATATCCGGCGCCTGTTCGCAATTGAACTGTCTGTGAGTTTCGGGTAAGACATGCCGAGGAGGAGGTACGCACCCTGCTCCGAACATCCAGTGGTCGCGCTCGTACGGGTCCGCGAGGTTCGCGCTCTCCGCGGAGGTGAGCCCGTCGCGAATATATCTTTCGGGTCGAACTTGTCAGGGTTCGCATGGCGCGCAGGATCGTGGTGCATCGTCCAGGTGTTGAGAACCACGACGGTGCCCTTAGGTATGAACTGGCCCTTGTAGACGAAGTCCTCGCTCGCGACGTGCGGCGTGCCGAGCCAGAAGGGGTTGTGGCACCGCTCGACCTCCTTGACGATGGCGTGGCAGAAGGGCAGGTTTTTCTCATCCTCCACGGTGGGCAGTCGGTCACGCCCCACGACTCTGTCGAGTTCCTCATGCGCGCGCTTCTGGATCTCAGGATATGCCGGATAAGCGCCGAGAACCACTGCATGATCGCTGCCGTCTGTAACATCTCGATGAGACAAAGCAATTAGCCTCGGAACCGGACGCACCGTCTCAACCCCGCCAATCATGAAGGCCGACGCGAGAATGGCCATATCCAAATCGTCCATCTCCTCCTCCTTTCTCGTCTCAATCATCGTCTTCGCGAGACAATCGGGCACATTTTCTCCCATCTGCATGCGGTGGTCGATATCACGTATCATCCCGCCGTACGTGTCAACGAGCGCTTGGTGCAGCTTCTGTCCACGCGCGTGCATAGGGGTGGGGAGGCGTTGGAGGATGGGTATGAAATCAACCAGATTGGACATGGGCCCAGTAACGTTCATGAACTCGCGGCTGATCTTGAGTGCCTGCCCAACGAGCGGGTGGTAGATACTCCCCGTTCGCGTACCGAAAACGATGGAGAGCATGTTATTGAGCGAGGCACGACCGGCATGAGGCTGTTCAGGTTATCGAGATGAGTTCAACATGTTCAAGTTGCGTTTCGGGTCCTACTCGCCTGGGGGTTGATCGGCACAGTTCCGGCTCTGCTTTCCTGATACATAGCTTTGATGAGAACGGTAGCCTCCGAGTCGAGAATGTTGGTGTAGCTGTCCACCGCGCGCTGGTTCAGCCAGCTGCTTGCAATGCGGCGATGTTTGCGCCTTCAACATAAGTATGAGTCACCATAGAATTTACTTTCGAGAGTTGATGTTTACCATCGGTCGTTGTATGGCGTTGCGGTAATGCCGCGTCCGGCGAACACAGTCTGGCTCTTAACGAACATTTCTTTCCGGGACGAGAATACCGCGCCATTAGTTACCTGTTCCGCGCCGCAATCAAGATCATGACAATGCAAAGGATGCCCAAGCTTACGATGAGGTCCTTGACGATTTCGGGGCTGGAGACGATGACGAACAGCTGATTTCCGAGCCACAAAGAGTATAGGTCGCCGAATTTCTTGGCCCAGCGGTCCAGTGCGAGTTCGGGATACTGCGTCAGGAAGGGGAAGGATCCTAAGATCGGGAATCCTACACTCAGAGATCAGCTACGCCCGATGATCTGGATGGTTTAGAACAAACCTCTGGGGCCCGCGGGGATGTTGTTACCATGTTTGTCGACGAGAGGGCGTCGATCAAAGAGCTTGAATGACCAGTATAGCGCGGCCAATGTCGCAGCGCCCAGGGCGGTATAGGTGAAGAGCGGGCTGTGTTGGATGTTCGAGGAACCATCAGCCAGCGGTAGGTGATATGAGTTGTTGGATTCGAATTCCATGGAGGCAATCTTTAGTAATAGGAGAGGAGTGAGGATGTTTCTTCAGGTGGTTGGGTTCTTGGATCTTCCATCGAAAGGTTGAGGGCTTTTATTCTCCCTCTGCACCAGGTACATATCACTCCAACGGAACATCCGTTGCAATGCAAGCCACATTGAATTCTCTGGAAGTGGAAGTTGAGCGGAGGAAGACACGGACAGTCAAGGACTCACAAGGTCTGAAAAAACTATTCCTAAGCAACTTTGGCCTGATCCGAAACCGACAGAAGCAAGAGACCTACAAAAGGTAGTTCGTCATTCATAAGCGCCGATGTCAGTGCAACCAGATTGAGGGATAATTGCTTATCAACGAACGCGGGGATTCAGGGCATGGGGCGATCCTTCTGTCATTAGACACATGTGAACGCCAGGTATGCGTCGTACGCTCGGAAATACATGAGGGATACTTTCAGGGCTGATCGGCTGATCAAGAAATTTATGATTGGATGTCACCACCCGCCGTCGTCCGGATCATGATCGCCGACAATCTGTCTGCTACTTGAAAAGACCGGAATGGCAATTTACAAGGCACAAGGAAGCGTCCATTAACATTCTTTGAGATGAGTTCATTGATCACTCTTCTCCCCGAGTTCTTAGTAAAGGACAAATGTTGCGCCAATCCGAAGCACTCAGCTCCGTTCAAGTCCGCGACTTCCTTTGTAGGTTGCCGTTGATCCCGGCTCTTTCGAGGGGCGCAGGACTTGGGTAGATTGAAGTGAAAATCTCCAGGGTCACATAGCGATGTTCCGTCGCGGGTCTCAAGGCGCGGGAGGTGCCGCGCTGATTTAGCCCGATCATTATCCACCTGTGGACTTGACATACAGAAACAGGCTGCCTTGGCATGCATCCCAGGGACGTCTCCTGCCATGTGCATGCCCGAACGGAAGTCCCGCTCGTATATGCAACTCGGATCCTGCGGTCCCTTGGCAATAGAAAACATGGCCCTCTTCTTCAATTGCAACGGGAAGACCATTCCAATTGTGCTTAGTAGCGTGGCTGAGTACTTACACCCGCGAGGTTTTGATGAGGTCTATACTTGAAAGTTGACTTATATGGCCAAATACCGAGTTTGACTTTAGATTCGGTCATGACCGGACATCTCAGCGTATGTACGAGCCATTAACCATGAATTCTGGCATGTGTATGTCCCTCCTCGTGAGTAAACATGCCATGTGTATTATGCATCTATGATGCAGAATGTTCAACTTCAGTCTCTTGAACGTACCTGGCAGTGGCAAGAGGTCAGCTAGTGACCGATTTTGATTCCGCCCACAAAGCAGTGGTTGGCATCCTAATAGACTTAGTCAACCATTTTAATTGGATCGGAACACGATGCGTACTAGCAAGATCAAGGTATTCCCTCCGACAAAAAAGTATCTGTTACAGAATGAACATTTTTACCTGAAATGAAGTACAGGATCATCGCCCATGCCCTTGCGACGCATAATAGCGCTGAGCAGTTCATATCGCCTGACTCAAAGCGGGCGTATAGCTATCGATCGATCGCCGCGGTGGCGCCGACTCGGGAGACCGACGGATGGAGCGCCACTTAGATGTAGCGGCCAGTAGTACGCCGCCGGGGAAACATGGTAAGTAGGTTGTAGACTGTACGGAATGCGCAGGTATTCTGGGGAAACACGAGAGCGTATGGGGAGCCCGACCTGTGACCGCGTTAATTGTGCAGCCGGTCACCTCGGAGACAGACAAAGCGCCACAGACCACCTCGATGAAACGGCTAGTACGGCAGGGCGCGATAATTATTTTGAGCTTCATGGGAGCAAGGTCCGCGCGGGCAGGCAGTCGGAAAGAGAGTGAAAGAATGTAGCCACTTGAACGATTCAGAGATGGAAGCGGCACTAGGGTTTGGGCAGAACAGGTAGCGTGCCAATCAAGTATAGCATCGGGCGTCCATGACTTTACAGTGTAGTAGGATGCCGGGATAGGCATTGCCTTGTCTCCACCGCGCACTATGGAACTAGAAGAAAAGAAAACATGGAGAACGGCGTTAACTCAGACTCGAACTGCGGCAAGAATAGGCGCGGACCTTGCAGCAGGAATAAGCAGACGTTCAAGTTCCGTCAAGTATGGATTGTGTTGGGTAATCGGCTAAGCGCCAGTGCTATTATTTGGTGCAATGACGACGCCAAAACGGGGCTCGCGTGGCATAGCGCGGGCACTTCGTAAAGGGAGACAAAATGTAATGTTTTCCCGAATCGAGGTCCGTTTTCTCCCGCAAGTTCTTGAGACAGGCTTTTTGGAGAAGTTGCCACGAGGCTTTGGAGCCCGGGAGATGACGGTGGCTGAGGACTATCGGAGTACATACACGAGAAAAGAAAGATTACTCACCGAGGCACGTGGAGAAAGTATCGGGACCCACACCGTCAGTGCGGAAAAACCAGGGCGTAAGTATCCCGGCTCTCAGTTGGATTCGACCGGCGATATGAAGTTGGACACTAATGGGGATCTCGAAGAGCGAAGATCCCGTGAAATCAATGTAAATTTTTCGCGGGCAGCCGGGAGAGATTGGACGGGCGAGCAGGGCGGCATGCTTACTTGGAAACTATGGATTTGGAGTCCCCGAGGTAGCGCAGAGCCTGGCGCTGGAAGCAGATTCAATGCAACAATGGGGCCAGTGAAAGGAGCACGACGTTCGCCGAATCGCGGGTAAAGAGCCCCTGCTTCCGGCTCGATCCGAAGCTGACAGAAAACCAACATTGGAAAAATCTTGGAAGTCCTCAAGTCCGTTGTGGTCCGCGACTTCCAGATCGCCTACGACAGAAGCAAGCCAGTTTTTGGAAGCAAAGAAGATCTGCATCTCCTGCCGAGCTGCAGTGTGATCCGCGATCGCCATCTCTTTTCTTCTACGAGAATAGCTTGGTAAGCATCGTACCACGAGGAAGTGCGTGCTGTCTAATGCACGGAAACGTCCCTGCAGCGGCGGAGGCGGCGACTTGAAAAACAAATGTGCTAATGATATCTCTGTTTATTAGGCAGCCTTCCAAGTTGACTAGTACCACCACCATGTCCCGCCCAGTGCTTGCACGTCTCCCTTCCTGGATCTCTCACTGGCTCGGGTACCGCCACGCCCCTCCCCCCAAGCGCCCTGACTACATTGTCTGGCTCTGGTCTTTCATCGGAGCCTTCTGCGGCCTCTCAGTTCTCCAGGCAGTATTCGGCCACGCACACTACTTCATCGAACGGAATGTGCCCTCCATCATCGCCAGCTACGTATGTTATCTACTATCATATCTACCGGAGATCAATACGTCTAACCACAACTTTTTTCGTCACAATTATAGGGCGCCTCTGCAGTTCTTTGCTACGGTGCCATCGAAGCGCCCCTCGCGCAGCCGCGCGCCCTGATGGCGGACACTTTGTCAGCGCTTTGATCGGCGTTTGCATCACCAAGCTCTTCGGCCTCCTTTCCTACCGAACACGCCTCGACCTAGCTCGATGGCTCGCCGGCTCGCTCTCCACCGCGACAGCCATCGTCGCCATGCAAAATCACAGCCACGACACACCCGCCCGCGGGCGCCACCGCTCTCCTCGCGGCCGTCACCCCACGTCTATGCGATGGGTTGGTACTATCTCCCTCGGTTGTTGCTGTCATCGACGCTCATCCTCGTTTCCGCGCTCATCGTAACAACATACAAAGACGGTATCCCGTGTACTGGTGGGCGCCCGTCGTGCCGCTGTGCTTAAGCCACCGTCGGAGGAGGATCCGGAGAAGGGTTTGGATACCTCCACCGCGAGGTCCGCTTGAAGCCGACTCCATAGATGGATGGATGTGTTTTTTCTTGGACATGATGATGACCTCTACGACTTGTTACCGTCCGAATGAAGGCAAATGGTGTACATATAAAAAATAACACGATTGATATTCATTTAGAGTTTTTGCGTTTGGATCTGCGCTCAGGTTGAGATGAGTGCCAAGAGTGTGTGTCGCTCAACCTTGTCGTCGGACAACGGAGAACGGGGTCACTGTAAGTGTGTGCGTGTGCTGGATGATAAATCGTACATACCGGGCACAAGAGAATAGCGTTAGGTGAGAACCAACGCTCCAAAAAAAAAAAAGAATAGGCCGATCTCACGAGGTACGAGTGAATTGATAAGCGTCTGTAAAAGAGACTAAGGCCGTATCGCGATCGGCGACTTATAATATCGCGCCGGAAGGAGTGTCAACGCTCGGCGATCAATTTTAATCAAATTTTAATCTTCGGACAACGTTCCTCAGGCTGTTCCACCTTGAATATCCGGGCGTAACTTTTTGCCCGTCGGGCAGAGATCGTACGCTTCCGGAGGGATCTTGCATACGGTTTGGGCCCTTGGTCACAGTGATCATAATCATTGTCCGTTTCCAATAAAACACTCGGTTCTCCGCAAAAGTTAAAACGGAACGCGGGGCAGAAATCTAAAAAAAATTGAGATGCTTGTACCGCAATCAAGCCTGGAGAGATTGATAGACTGGGGCTGAGCAGACGGTAAGGTGTCCGCATTGCGAGGCAACAGACTCTCATGCTCACTTTAGTCTCGTCCGACGGAGGTAGAGTAAGCTACTGAAGATAAGC
>QVIE01001140.1:0-45027 GCA_013387415.1 Panellus pusillus | reverse complement strand
CGCCCTTGGCCTTGGATCGAGCCCATAACTGAGGAGCCAGAGGAAGCCGCATCTGCTCCACAGTCGAGACGACAACATCGTAAAACTCCATTGCAAAGAACACAGTCCGCACCCCAGCTTCTTTTCATCTCCACCACCACCACCCAGCCTTTTCAGAACCACAAGTCCGTATCTCGCCTCTTAAGCCACGTACCAGCCTCTTGATATCTCCCAGGATGTCCAGCGCAAGCTTGTTGCCCCGCGCCGACTCGTTCAACGCGCGTGTCAGAGGAACCAGCCATATCGACTTCCGCACCGCGACCACCGGTGTCGCTGCCAAGCAGATGCGCAACGAGATCAGCCATCTCGTCGCCACCGTCAGCGATCCCCAGACCAAGAAGGTAGGCGTGTCTGCGAACGTGTTCAACGTCGCCCTCAATGACGTAAAAAAATAGGCATTCGACACTGAGATGCAGGCCTTCTTCTATCTCTTCACGCGTTATCTCTCCGAGCGCGCCAAGAGCCAGGACCTGTACGTGCCATCCCCGTCATCGTTCTTTCAGCGGAGATTAATCTGCTCGCAGCGACTGGGACCTCATCAAGTCCCCGGCAGAGGAGCAGATCGTCCCTTATGCTAAACTGCCTGAGCCCTCCGATTCGAAGAATCTCAACAAGCTCGCGGTCCTCAAGGTCAATGGCGGTCTCGGTACCTCCATGGGTTCGCCAAATATGTTATCGACGCGTCAATATTTTCTCACTTCGCCGCAGGTATGACCGGCGCAAAGAGCGCTCTCGAGGTCAAGGACGACATGACTTTCCTGGATCTCACTGTCCGCCAAATCGAGCACCTCAACACCACCTGCCGCGTCGATGTTCCCCTGATCCTCATGACCTCCTTTAACACCCACGATGATACCCTCCGCATTATTAAGAAGTACGCCAACCAGCAACTCCGCATCACGACCTTCAACCAGTCGAGATACCCCCGAATCTACAAGGAGTCCCTCCTTCCCTGCCCCAAGAAGGCCGACGATGACAAGAAGAACTGGTACCCCCCGGGCCACGGTGACTTGTACAATGCCCTCTTGCACTCCGGTGTGCTCGACCAGCTCCTGTCCGAGGGCAAGGAGTACCTCTTTGTGTCCAACTCGGACAACTTGGGAGCAGTGTGAGCATCTTGTGCTGCGATATTTTATCTTGACTTATGCCACCTCAGTGTCGACGAGAAGATCCTTCAGCACATGATTGACACCCAGGCCGAGTTCTTGATGGAGGTCACCGACAAGACCAAGGCTGACATCAAGGTAATCAGAGCGCCTTTCACGCTCGTATAAAAATTGACAGCCTCTAGGGTGGAACTCTCATTGATTACGAAGGTTCCATGCGCCTGCTCGAGATTGCTCAGGTCCCGTCAGAGCATGTTGAGGACTTCAAATCAAGTAAAACCGTCTCGAACATAACACCGTGGCGTCTCTAATGTTAAACTGACAGTCCGCAAATTCAAGATCTTCAACACTAACAACCTGTGGATCAACCTCAAAGGTGGGTCCGCTTTTTGGCGGTACGGAATGCTTTCTACAACCTTGGAACAGCTCTGAAGCGTATCATGGAAACCGACGGCATGGAGTTGGAGATCATCATCAACCCCAAGGTCAACGACGACGGGCAGGCGGTCGTTCAGGTATTCCATTCCTCGTTTACGAGCGAGTTCATCTCACATCCCTTCAGCTCGAAACTGCTGCCGGTGCAGCTATCAAGCATTTCAAGAATGCGCACGGCATCAACGTTCCTCGCAAGCGCTTCCTGCCAGTCAAGAGTTGCTCAGATCTCCTCTTGATCAAGAGTGACATCTATTCGCTGTCTCACGGCCAACTGGTCATCAACGAAGCTAGAATGTTTGAGACGACGCCTGTCATCAAGCTGGGCGATCACTTCAAGAAGGTAGATTGAGCGTGTCGAATATGCAACTTATCCCAGCTTATATTGTCTGTGTAGATCCAACAATTTCAGAAGCGCTTCAAGAAGATCCCGAAGATCATCGAGTTGGACCATTTGACGGTCACCGGTGATGTCTACTTTGGACGTAATGTCACTTTGCGTGGCACTGTCATTGGTTTGTCCCTTTTTCTTTGTGTTATATCTGTCGTTCATAGGCCCCAACAGTCGTCGCCAACGAGGGTCAACGAATTGATATCCCTGACGGATGCATTTTGGAGAATCGTTTGCTCAGCGGAAACTTGAACATGATTGTATGTCGACACTGTCCTTTCATTCTCGTGGTCTCGCCCACTCATCTTCTCTCCTCAGGAATTGTGATACCTTTCATATACCTCACTCGTTTGAAAAAGCACGGACCTACCTTCTTTACACGTATAGGAAAGCAAAAATTTGTAATCACAGTTTTGGTCTTTTTTTTCTTCTTTCTGATAGATGCTGACGATACATACACCTTGCGCTCGAAATCTATGTCACGTCGTAGAATCCATGTTATTGAATTTGACAGTGGAAATTTCGGACGGGCGGGGGCTCGACTCGAGCGTAGGACTGTTACTGCCGGAGTTTCGTTCTAGATGGTTGAACGAAATTACGGTTTCGGACCAGATATGTGAGGTGGTGAAGACGGATCCGGAGGCAGAGTCTTCTGAGCCCTGAGCCAGGCGTTGCATGTTGATGATCAGTCGACATCCCTGGGGCAAGACGTGAACCAGGCACAGGGCCGTATTTTTGCGTGAGAGACGCACCGACGTGGACATGATTATTATGAGCGCGCTATTTTGCACCATCAGCACGGGAAGTCTAAAATACGAACGGTTAGGCATCTCACGGGAATACCATATGAGTTACGTCCACTGGCTTAAAACCGGCGGCGAGCGATGCCACCATCGCAACTGGGTGAAGAAAATTGAGCGACATGATGTAAGATTGGAGAAACCGCGAACCAGTGATGGCAGCGAAGACCATCGAGCCTTGGCGACTGACCAGGCTGACGAGGGGGGTGGACCAGCCTCCTCGTGCGGCGGAGACATGTCGAGAGACGGTGAGCCCGACGATGACGAGCTGGACGATCAGTTCGCCAACCCTGCATGGTACCAGTTCTAGAGAAGGACTGAGCAGGTGAGATACGGACGTACGCAAAGAAGAACGTCGGCAGTCGGGGTCTTGGGCCAACGACCAAGCAACTAGGGCTGAATTGGAGGTGGGGGAATCCTATCCAGGCCGTTACGATGGCGGATAGGACTTTGCCGACCAGAAGGAAGACAAAGAATATTGCCATAGACAGTGGTCGATTATATAGAGCATAGACTTTGACTTGATCTGAGTCTCGAGGGCGAGCGGCCTCGTGCTCACGCACCTCGTATCATGAGGATGACGTTCAAGACGCCTAGCATGGCGAACGCGACGACGGCGCGATAAACGAGAGAATACTTGCATATTCTCTCGGTATGCGTGGGATGCCGAACGACGATTGTAGCCAGACAACAGTTGGCACTGTATAGGTTGGGTTCCTGGCAGATGGGTACGAGCTGAATACCTACATGTGCGCGGCCAAGGCAAAGTAGCGCGAGAACAAGTACAGGAATTGGACCAGTCTCAATCTCCCGGGGTTCCTATCAAGCTCTTGTCAAAATTATCACTTCAGTCCGGAGATATAGTGCTCATACGACCAGATGTATTTGATCTCTCCGCGGAGTGTGAGGCCGAGTTCACACATGGCAATTGCGAGACCTCCATCTGGTTGTGTACATAGCCTTAGAGAATCCCCAAGATTAGAAAAAATAAGCTGTATACGCACACGAAGCATATTGAAGCATTATGATGAAATATGCATCAAAGCCCAGACAGGTGTCGGCGGCGTCCCTGGGATGGGATTCCAGACGCAGCTGCTGCCCGCGAGTCAAAATGGCCGGATGAAAGGTGCTGAAGCGAGGGACTGTTTTGTCCGTGGTTGTGGACTACGCAAGCAGGAGTAATGAAATTCCCAGGCAAGATGGCGTCTGACGCGCGTCGGCGGAATGCATATGGTCTCACGGCATACAGGAACCAATCCGACCAAGATGTCTTCGCCCAATGGTCGAATCGGGATGGTATGCCGCGACGTACCATGCAGAAAGCAAAGAGTCACCGCCTAGCCGCGGCGTAAAACGGCCTGCTGTCGGAAGGAAGAGTCCGTAGTGAACTGGTAAAACTCCGCAATTCCCCAAATGGGTGAATCTAGCAAATGTATCATGTTCATGTCGACTTCCCCTTGAGAGACGAGACCTTGGATACCTGTGGCCCGCCCTGGCCGTGACGCGAGCGGCGACACATTCCGCCGCTCGTTCCGAGCACGGCATCGTAGATCTATGCTTCCAGCCGCGTGCTTCCGATATTCGCCGATCGGCCGGCGCGCCATCGGTCGCACGGGCCGCAACCGCTAAAGCTGAAAATCGTGCGGCGGGAGTAGGCATCCCCAGAAGTCTCCAAGAGGATAACCGCTGGATAGCACCGCGGCCATGCTTGTCGACATGCGTTGCATTTGGACGCGGCGCAGCGCGTCGCGGTGACACTAGCGCCGGACACTGGAAGAAAATGGCGTGCGGCTGGCGTCGGAGTGTCGTGGATTTTCAGACCGTGATACGCGAGTCTCGTGACGACGAGCGCGTCGCCGAGCATGACTGTGAACAAAACCACTTACGGCGTGCGCACAGGGTTGGGAGCCGGATAACGTTCGGGATGTGAAAGATCCCGGATGGGAGATCTGAACACTGCGGAACGGGTCCTGGAACGGGCTCGGAATCGGAGCCCCGGAAAGCACGGGAGGAACCGGAATTCTGAAGGCCGCCGGGCCAGGCTTCCTCGTCCTGTTGACGCAATGGGCTCCAAAATGGCACAAAAAAACACCCAGATAAGGTGATCTTTCTGAGTCGACCGGCTTAGGGAAAGAGAATCGACTCTGTTTTTTTTTCGTGAAAAGCACTCTGAGTTCAAAGATTTTGAAGAACAGGAAAACTTCTGCTACCAAAAAGCATAGCCACACCTGTCAAAATTTATTATTAATCACGTACCCAATGGATGACTCACTCTCACCTTCGTCCATGGCTCGGAAACGTCTCTACAGCTTTTGGCCACTGGTTCGAGGTCCGTTTATCCAGCGTTCAAATGCGGTGCTGCGACGAGTAGACAACCCTGATGCGGAATCTCCATGTTTGGACCGTATCTGAGTATCCATTCACGGGAGTCGCACTGCTGAGTCGCATCTCGGTCTTAACGGCGCTAAACAAATGCGGTTGCTTTCCGACGATCCCGATCAAAAACGCAATTGAAGGTTCAATCATGTCCTCAGTCCTGCTGGAAATCTAGCCCAGCAGAAAGCCTTCAGTTGCTTTTGAAGAAATCATTCGTACGCGTCGCAGTTCTGACGTTAACGTGATTGATCAATTTGATGTCAGCAAAGACCCAACTTTAACATGCCGCGTTGAGCCCGAAGCCGGCCCGGCATCGCCTTGGAGTCATCCAGCTCTCTTGGTCGTTCGCGGTGCGGAATGATGACCGTGCTTGCGCGCATGTCTCCCCGGTTTTTGACGGATCAGATACCCATCTACCCAGATTGTCCCTGCTAATTGGACGTTTCACCCCGGACATCAGCTACCTGCGAGGCGATACGATTCAATGACTTGCACTTAACCGCTCCCGGCCATGCATCAAGGAAAGAAAAAAAAATCAAGGAGCATGTATATATGCTCTGCTGTGTGCCATCTCTGGGAGCAGCACACGACTTGCCCATGCTGAGCAGTCATCTTACGGTCCTCGAAGCGAGCGCTCTTCGATGCCCGTCTGCAGTCGCTTTCAAAATTCCGCAGTCAGGCACGAGTCCTCACGAAAAAACGATCTGGCGCGACATCACCTATGGGCAGTTTCTGGGCGATGTGGAACTGTTCGCTAGACACTGGTCAAAAACCTTCCAGGAAGCTGGCATTCCTGAACGATCGATTGTAGGCCTTTGGTATATTTCCTTCTCTTCGACCCGAGTTTCTCTTTTTTCTTAATGGTACATTCCAGGATTGGTGGTTACCGTTACGAAGACATCTTGAATATCTATGGAGTATGTTGAACACCGTGGCTGTCCCCCATGTACTCATCATACAACAGGTCTCAAGGGCAGGATATATCCCCCAGCTCTTCAGCCTGCGGCTGCCCAGTGCCGATGTCATACTAGAACTGTTGACCAAGACCCAGGCCAGGGCGCTCATCTACGAAGATCTCTTCGAACCAGCATTACGGTCTTGGCCTCTACCTGTTTACCGGGCAGCGGAACGGGATCTAGTTCAAGTTGTTGGATCCAGTGATCTAGCGATGCCTCCAGTTTTCGTCGGCCAGAATCACGAGACAGCCTTCTACTTCCACACGAGCGGGTCGACCTCGGGTATCCCTAAACTTGTACCTTGCAGCTACAGGTGGCTGGACATGACCGCTCGCAAAGCACATCAGATCTGTGCTCCGCGGAGCGACCGCGTGGATGTTGCTGTCTGGGGGTCAGTTCATCCTCGGCTTATTGGGTCCGTGTACTTTTGCTGACCATTATTCTGATAGCGGGAGCATGTGCCACATATTCCAGAATTTTTGTAAGAATTACACATACCTATCTCTTTCGTTTCCGCCCTGACCGATTTTCAGTGCTCATCGGCTACCTCCAGCACAATGCGTGCATGATTCAGCCTATGGCCAATCCTTTTACTTCTGAGCAACTGCTCGACATGATCCAAGACTGCCAACTAAACCGCCTCAACATCTTTGCTTCGTTCCTTGCAAACCATCTCCGAGCCTCTCGGTCCGATCCGAAACTTCTGAAGATGCTCGCCGGTGTGGATGAAATTATATATAGCGGCCTAGCTCTGCCACGCGAGGAAGAGGCTTACGCGTACTCACAAGGGATCAAGTTGAGGGTAGGTGGCGCAGCGGATTGCTCTTCCAAGTCAACCCACTTATATTTTTCTTCAGAGTGTATTCGGTAGTACAGAGGTCGGTGCGATGCTCGTCTCGATTGGGGGCAGCGAACCAAACGCACGCTTTCTTCGGCCTACCGACGGCGTCTTGTACAAGTTCATACCCATTGAAGACACCCCCTCTTCCGCGCCACACGTTTCGACGGCGCGCCTCCTCGAGCTGATTATCCCTGCCGAATCCGGCGACTGCCCTGACGTGTCGCTCCGACACCCAGATGGAGATTTCCACACCGGAGACCTCTTCTCTTCTCCCTCGCCCGGGTGTTATATGTTCGAGGGCAGGAATGACGACTGGATCAAGTCGGAGACCGGGCTGCGGTGTAACACCAAGGCAATCGAAGACAACGCTCGTGCCATGTGTGGGACCCTCATCTCAGAATGCGTCGTGGTCGGCACCGGTCGCCCCAGCCCCGTTCTCTTCGTCGAGCCGGGGCCAAGTGCGACGGGCGACGCAAAACTCAAGGTGGAGATTATCCGCAAGACGCGGCAGTTCCACTCCCGGCGGTACCTCCACGAGCGCTTGGCGTCTGCAGAGTCTGTCGTCATTGTGCCGAGCGGATCTCTCCCTCGCACGGCTACGAAAGGCAATATTCGGAGGAAGGCGGTGGAAGAGATGTACCAGAGCGAGATTGATAGGATATTTTCCCGATAATACAGTACTTACAAAGTATAATTATTTATCAACCTGTAATTTATTACTATACGGTACAGCACTATGTATAAGTACTTAATGGCTTATAATATGATGCAGGCGCTCGCGAGCATAGATGAGACTAAGGACTAGGTCCCGCTGTGCGCACGGGTACCGTACGTATATAGCTGCGGACCCAGACCGTCATGGCGACGGCAGTCAATTCGATGGCATCAGACGGTAGCCACCGTGCGGCCGTGCCGTACCCGTACCGTCAACCTGCCATCAAAGATCTTGACGGGTCGGTACGGCACCAAAGTCGGCCGTCACGTTAGACGGGTCGGATTCTCCAGCCTAGGGATCAAACTAGGACGGATGATTTACATCCAGTACCATACCAGTATGTCGAATGTGAGGACTGAGTGAGAAATATCACAGCCAGAAGCTTGAGGGGTTCGATGAAAGAACCATTACATTCGTTCCATAGTATGCATGTAATTTACAAAAGAAGTAAACAACGACCCTCCTATCACCGCGGCGCCTCGAAAGGAAGACGTGCAAGGTCGGCTTTGCCATCGTCAATCCACTCTTTCTTCACCAACTTCTCCTTCTCCTGGTAATACAGTCTGTACACGAGCTTGATTGTCCCCTCGCTGACACCCGCCACCGCGCTGATGTCCCGAAGGGACTTTTGTTTACCAAGAAGGTTGCAAGTGAAGAATATGGCGCCACCAGCGATGGAGACTGGGCTCCTCCCGTCCGCGATGCCATGTTTGCGCGCCTCCACAATGATGTCGGAGCATATGGACTGCACATTCGCAGGGAGATCGAGGTGATTGCAGTACCGGACAAGAAGGTTCTCAGGGCCTGAAGACGGCGCGGGCGTAGACGTGGTTGCAGAGGCTCCAGGAGTTAAGTTGAACGCTTGTTCGAGAGCTTTGTAACACTGCCCGAGAATCTTCTTGGACACATGAGTCAAGTTGCATATTTCTCGGAACGTCCGTGGGACATGGGCCTGGCGACATGCGATGAATATACAAGCGGCGATGACCGCGTCGAGCGGCTTCCCTCGCAGTAGCTTCTCCTCGTCCGAGCGTTTGTAGAGCTGTTTCGCGATGTCGCTGATGGTTTTCGGTAGCGAAAACTGATCACACCAGCTGGAAATATCTCGAAACGCCGTGAGGAGATTGCGCTCTGCGCGGGAGCTCTGAGCACGGGATGCAGCACGCTGCAACTCTCGCGCCATTCCTGAACCACCGTCGCGGAAGCTGACAACCGTATCGAGCTGTTCCCGTCCTTCCAATAGCGGATCGGTGGCTGCACCAACACGGGACGGGTCGTCTCCCTCGTCATTGGCAAAGGTCTGTCATAGTCACATCGGAGCCGAAGCACGCAAAGCGAGGTGGAGGAGCACTCACCCGCCACTCGCTACGTGTATCGACAATACGGTCACCCAGCACCAGACCACAATTTCTACAAACGAGATCCCCGCTACCAAACTCCTCCGCGATTTCGGGGTTCGGGTCCCTGCACTCTGGACAGATGAGGCGGACGCTGAGGTCGGGTCCATACGAAGGCGCCTGGACTTTTTGTACTTGTGGTGCGGCCAATGGAAAGGGCTGCGAGTACGCCATGGCTGCGCGCAAGGGTAGCGAAGGTGTGGCAAGCAAGGGGAAGTGTCCTCGAGGGTCAAAGAAGAACCAGAAGGCACTGTAAAGACACCATGCAGCAAGAATGGAATTAGCGAAGCTTGCATAGACCTACCTCTCGTTTTCAGATGCTGCAGTTCTGTGCTAGACCGTAGGCGCACGCGGTCAGGAGAGTCGGAGAGGAAAGAGTGATGATTTGTCATCACGAACAAAACACATGTTAAGCGGACCTGGATCCTGCATTAGTCCAGTCCAGTCAACCTTGAATAAGTATTCTGGTATAATTTTGGCTTTTTCCCGTCTACGTCTGGCAGGCTAGCAATAGCTGACACCAGAACCATAAAGCAAACCACTGACTCATTATGATGATATCCAGTTCAGTGACCTCCTCGTCAAATTTGCTTCGTTCAAGCACCCTCGGACTCCGCAATCCAACGGGCATACCCTGCGCGGACCTTGTCCTGAGCCTTTACGGCGGATTTTCGTAGAAGGATTCACAGGGGCCGAAAAGAAAATTAAAGCTTGAACACAGAACTACTTAAAGCAGTACCACCCCTCTTCCTATTCCTCAATAAGCGGTGGACAGCCACTGATACCAAGTTTTTCGCGAAGTTCGCTTGTTGATGCAGCCTGCAGTCCTCTGCAGTCCATGTGTCCCGATTCACCAACTGGAAAGGTCAAATCTTCAACGCAAGTGCTACTAGATTACACATTATTGAAATTCCACGATGACATCAAGGACATGTATGAGAGCAGAGGCATGCATAATCAAAGCTCCTGAAAAAATCGTTACATGAGCAGACGAACATGAAATCGTACTTACGGTTTTATCAAGTTGCCAGACACCAACCCTACGACACTGAGTTCATGACCTGAGTATATTCTGAGGACTCACTGTCTTCTAGAACACATCCGTTGGGTATATCTATTCGCTGGCCCTCGTTTGCCAGGACTGCCCGTGGATGAGCTCAACGCCTGAATTCGGCAAAAAAAAATGGGTCTCGACTCACCTATGACAGTGCCCCGAAGAGTGACGTCGCGGCCAAAGTACACGTCACCTGTAACTGTTAAGAGATCCAAGTCCGTGATATTGGGCGTCTTCTTGAATCGTTTCTGAAACTGGTGTATCTGAGAAGATCCATGTTTATGACAGGTCGATTGCATTCGAAAAACGGAAGGAACCTTCTTGAAATGATCGGAGAGTTTGATGATAGGGGGTGCAGCGAACATCCTCTCCGGGTTGGTCACCAACTCCCCATGCTCAACTGAGTAGATATCGCTCCTGATCAAGAGGAGATCCGAGCAGCTCTTGACAGGGAGGAACCGTTTCCTAGGGACATTGATTCCACGAGCGTTCTGAAATACCTGACCGCGGCTCCTGCTGCGGTTTCCAGTTGTATGACGGCTTCGCCTCGCTCAGTGATCTTAGGATTGGCGATGATATCTAGTTGCATCCCCCGTCATCCATGACGCGCTTGAGAGCTATGAACAGATCAAATTGCTGGTGACAAGGACGCGAAGGAGCGGGTACCTTTGAGATTGATCCACAGGTTGTTCGTGTTGAAGATTTTGAATTTACGAACTTAAGATGGGCATAAGTTTGTATGAGCAACTCAAAGGAAGCAAACACGTACCAGACTTAAAGTCCTCAACGTGTTCCGAGGGAACCTGTGCGATCTCCAAAAGGCGCATAGAACCCTCGTAGTCTATCAGAGTCCCTCCCTAATGTTAGCCGCGATTCAAAGCACAGGTGGGACGACTACCTTGATGTCGGCCTTGGTTTTGTCTGTAACTTCCATCAAAAACTCGGACTGTGTGTCAACCATGTGCTGAAGGATCCTTTCGTCGACACTAGGACTTCATGACACAATGAAGGGAAAGGAGAAGTAAGAAAGCTTACACTGCCCCTAGATTGTCCGAGTTAGACACAAACAGGTACTCCTTGCCCTCCGACAAAAGCAGGTCGAGTACGCCGGTGCGCGCAAGAGCATCATACAAATCACCGTGACCCGGGGGTACCACCCTGACTTCTCGTCGTTTGCCGTTTTGGGGCAAGGTAATATGTCGGAAAAATCCAGAATGGATGATAGCGAGTCATAGTCACTAGAAAGCCCTTATAAGCTCGTAATACTAGGACCGGCTTATAACACACAGTTCATGTTCATAGATGCCACCGTAAGCCATCGTAAGCCACCGCAGGTAATAGAAGCACCGATAAGCCCTTGTAGACCACGGCGTGAATACAAGCCAGTACAAGCCGTTGTATCCCAGGGTATGAGGTACAAGCCGTTGTATCCCAGGGTATGAGGTACAAGCCGTTGTATATCAAGGTGTGCGATATAATCACGGACAAGCCCGGCTGCAACGACCCCTGCACAAATGGGTGGCTTCCTTCCACTGCTCTCTATATACCATAGTAGAGAGCTCATTGTTTGCCCACAAAGTATGCAATAAAAAGATATGATTGTCTAATTCAAATACATGTATTGTACACATCAAGCCGCCCCCGCATGGCCGCCGATCGATTGCGCCCACGATGCTCCGTGGAAGCTGCATCCCTTGCACCACCACGCGAAGCTGTGGATCTAGAGGGCTGGGATGGCGCGGGAGGGTTGCGAGGGGTGGAGCAGGGGTTATCGGATCGGCCACGGATGTGGAGGCGAGTGGAAAGCGAGGAAGCGGGGGATAAGAGGCTGGAGAGGCACTAGCACGGGAAGGCGGGCTTGGAGGACGTCGAATAACCTGAGAGCTGCTGCGGGGAGACGAGGGTTGACTCTGAAGATGTGTGATGAGCAAACACCGAAACAATGTAAAGCAGAGACAAGAATACCGGAATTTGCGGGGACCCCACCGAAGGAGCAGACCCAAAGAACTCTTCTTCGTCTTCCTGGGCTTGATCCCCACCGCCCGATCGGCGGGTGTCGGATGGTACATCGGCATCGGGAATAGCACGCTGTCCCAGTAAGCAATCAGATCGTGAGCCCAGGCCTTGTCGTTCCCCAACCCTCGAGGATGCATCTGAGGTATAGTTGTGGCGGTCACGGTAGTTGATTCCCGTCTCGTCGCCAAGCTCAATGAGTTGTGTATCGGCGGAATGCAACCAGATAGCCTGATTGAAGTGAGGGTAGCACGACTTGAGAAGAGAGAGAGAACTCACGAGACAGGCGCAGTTTGCGATTGCACCCGCAGTCGTGCAACGAATCTTGTACATCCTTTCGACGGTTCTTGCTGCGGGGCGCTTAGACTGGCCGCTGAACAGCCCAACGGCGCCACTGGGACCCGGATGATAGTGGCGTAGATCTCATAATCAAATCAGCGCAGTACGATAACACACGACTGACTCACCTTCAGGAGAATGGGACCGCGCAGGAAATGATTGAGGTCTTTGTGGCCGTCCCACTTGTCGTAAAGTATAGGGACATCGAGCTTGGAATAGAAGGGCTCGCGTCTGTCGGTGCCCGGCTGGTAGCCGATGAGCTTAGCGAAGGCGTCAAAGCGACCGGCTGAAGTTCCGAAAGGCTTGACATCGTCGACGATCTTGTTCAGACTACCGGCACGCAGCCGGTTGCTGATCGCAGAGCGTTGGCTGCTCATGCCGTCGATGAACTGTGAGGGGCATAGGGAAGAACGTGAGGCCCGGATGTAGAACAGAGAGCGGCCTGGCACGCACCGCGCCAGAGATCAGGCTTGTTGTTCGGAGATGCTTGACATCCTCCGGAAGGTAATGGCGCTGGATTTGATAGAGCTGACCCTGAATCTTGTTCTTGTCCGAGGTGAACTCCTCGCAGGGTTCGAAGTCCTCATCCTCTTCGACTGTGAAGACATCAGGATCCACGAGGAACAGGGACTCAGCAACAACAAAGTGGCGGCCCTTCTCGCGGGTCCTGTCCTCGACCGTCTGTGGATTGGGAATGGAGTCATCCGCGTCTGCGGCTCGATTGTTGCGCTTGCGTTGCTTCTTTGGCCGCGCGCTGCTGTTTGCTTGGTTTTCGAGGTCAACGACACGTCGTTTGAGGGTGGCAACATCGTCCCGGATTTCGTTCGCGCGTGCTTCCATGTTACGGCGGATCTGGAGGCAAAACCCGAGTGAAAGGCACCTGGAAGATGGAGAGCGACGAACACATACCCTACGTAAGGCGTCCGGAGGCTTGCTTGGCGACATTTGCTGAACCAGCTCCAATAAGTTATCGGTAGCACGGGTTGGCGATGAGGGGCTGGAAGGTGGAAGATCAGAGGAAGGCATGGTTAGATCGAGAATAAGGAACGGGGGGTTAGCATGGGACACACCAGAACTGGTGTACTTATAGCGGACGGGACAGAGTCGGGTGGCCCGCCATTGTTGCCGACAAGGGGTAACATCACATTGGAGTAACGTGATGTGTTACTGTCCGTGTAAATAGCATACTGTAACTGTATACTTGAACGCGTCGCTCAACTATCTGTTGTCGTCGAGCTCGTACCCCATGCCTCCGAAACGCAGAAATCGCCAGAACAACGCTGTGAATGCTGCGAAGGCGCCTCTCCGGCCTACCTTGCCCGGCAAAACCTGCAATCGCTGCGGCAAGCAGA
Source organism: Panellus pusillus (assembly GCA_013387415.1). Taxonomy (NCBI): domain Eukaryota; kingdom Fungi; phylum Basidiomycota; class Agaricomycetes; order Agaricales; family Mycenaceae; genus Panellus; species Panellus pusillus. The sequence goes on along the minus strand of QVIE01001140.1, from coordinate 31,216 downwards.
TCATTACGAATATTCTGCAACACGACAGAATATGCCGCATCCAAACTCAAAATCGGCAGGTGCTTGCTGAGCATGTATATCGCATGGGGCAAACAGGGGAGGGGTCTCAATCCTCAAATTCCAATGTCCGTCAATGTCCTGACTGACTGTCTGTTATTGACCACTAAAATTCAGCGCGAACACTCCAACTTGCCGGCCGATCCCGTTCCTATGGAAGTGGATGAAATTATTCAGCTGCCTACCCACCAAATTTACAACGAGATGCCACCAAACTTTGACTCCGAGTCAAGCCAGAGTCTTTCGACTCTCACTTCCTGTGGTGTTCCGACAGTGTCACTCCCCGACCGCTTTATCCTCGTTAAGCACCACCCGCATGCAAATAAGCCCGCACAAATAATTTCTCTTGACAACCCTCCATCCCTCAAGGCTTCGACGGGTGAGAATTCGCTCCCGGCACCCATTCCTGATGCCCGTCCGTGGGCCCCATTCCAAACTTACGCTGATTATAAATTCACGTCGCGTTGTGTAAAACGGCGTACGCCCAACACCGAAATTGATGAAGACCTCAAGGATCACCACTCCGGGGCGTTCTCGAGCGATTGTTTCATCACGTTCCGTAACCATCGTGACATGGAGAAGTCCTTGGCGGCGGCGCGGACAAGCAACATCTCTGTAAGCTCCATTTCTGCATGAACCATTCTTACTCGAAGACTCAGAAATTGTGTCCTAGTTTATCCGTAAAACATTGACGATTGACTTTGACGGCTCAGAATTCGGAGGAAAGTACGAAGTCGAGGTCGAATTTCGAGATCCCTGGCAAATAATGAAGCAGTGGATCACTGACGAGACTCTTGTGCCCGTGAGCACTTGGTTCTCTCAAGAAAAGTACCTGTGCATGAACGGTAGTATTGATGAGTCCAATCAGCTGTACGACGAGCCATGGACCGGAAGAAATTGGAAGATGGCAGATGTACGTATCTTTCTAGACCCATACTGAGGTGTTGAATGATTTCACAGGATTCCTTGCCCGCCGACGATCTCTATCCCTCATGTTACTTAGGTTTACATGTCTGGCTTGATAAAGGTCTCGTTTCGACAAAAGTGAAGATGCATCCGATGCTTTTTCGCGGGTGCTGGATTCATTCAACGACTCGCAACGGTTCAGGTAATGGAGGTTCAGCATTGGCGGGATTTGTTAAGATGGTGCGTAGTTTATCTTCAATAACTACCGCACAGAAATTCAACCTTTTTCAGCCTGCAAGTCTTCGTGAAATTGACCCAAATACATTGACGGGTTCCGCCAGGTCGCAGTATGATCGGCTGAAGCGGTTGATATACCGCGGTGTGTGCCATCTAGTTATGGCGTCACTAGAGCAACGGTCGCACAAAGGCGAGGCTTTGCGCTTCGGTGATGGAGTGACACGGGTGGCATATCCGGGGGTTCTTATTGAATCTATGGATTTCGAGGAGCTCGCCGCATGGCTCGCCATTCGAAACTCAACTTCACTCCATCCCTGCCCTCAATGTCTGGTTCATAAAGACGACCTTCCTCGACTGATCCGAACATTCGCTAAGAGGACTTCTGAATCGATGTCCCGGGTCCTTGCCGCAGCGCCACTTCCGAAGACGGATCGCAATGAATATCTGAGAAAATATGGACTTCATGATTTTGAGGTGGGTCTCTCGTATTTTGAACAATTTACATGTTATCAATGACGATCGTCTACAGCATTTTTTGTGGAAGTTCAACAATTCCGATCCGTACAAGGGGACCGGCTACGACTGCCTCCACTTCTTTGATGGCGGTATCTGGGGCCGGCATATGTGGCCTCTCATCAAAGCGCACCTCCAGCGCAACGGCCTGGCCTCTGATTTCAACAAGAAGTACAATTATGTGTTCCTGTCCTGATTTTCCACTGACTGACATGAATTTTCAGTATGGCTAATTTTCCGCGCTGGCGCGATCTCAAACACTTGTCTTCGCCTACCACGATTGATTACTCAGACGGTCAAACATTTCTTGACATTCTCAAGGTGCGGTAGGATCCTTTTCAAGTAATCCAGGATTAATCCCTCTGTGTCTACAGTGCGCACTGCCTTGTATCGTACAACTCCTGCCTGCAAATTCCGGCCTCGTCAAGCTTATTCGGATCATGGTAAAGGTTCGCCTTCTACTCAGTCTGGAGGTGACAACGGATATGCGCCTTGACCTTTTATGGAAATTTATCGCGGAGTACGAGAGAATCTGCAAGGTAAGCTTTTTGCCACTGCCACTTCTCTATCCAACGAAATTTAGGACGTCTCAGCAACTCACGACAAGTCGCTCAACTTCCTCAAGCAACACTTCCTCTCGCACGCTGTCGACTGTTTCAAAGATAAAGGCACCAGTCGCAATCAGAACACCCGCGTCGGCGAAGGTTTCCAGCAAGAAATAGCCGCACAGTATACAAAAACAAATGGCAAGGATGCCGAACATCAGGTATTACCTAGTTTGAATCGTGCCACCGTCGTTCAAACTGTTTCAGATGTCCATCATGGATGAGAATGAAGAGACAATGGCAAGGCTGGATATGAGGGTGGTCGAGTGGCAAAAGAGCCAGGAAGACGGCCTCGCAGACCCAGTTTTACCATCCCGCACGGATGAAGCTCACTGGAAGCTCGGCTCGGCTGACCCTCGAATGAGCATCATTCGCATCGAGACGCTCAATCGCGGAAAGCCATCTTACAGTGACTTCAATATGCGCCTCAGGGAGTATCTTGCCACCCATCATCCGAACTACCCAGTTTGCGGCGACGAAGATATACAGGTCCGCTCGTTCAAGTCCGTGTCTGAATTGAGTTGCTAGGTAATACTTCTTTGACAGATCGAACCGTGCAAAGTGCTCTACATCGAGTATCAATCAATGGTTGATTGGAATAGCGGCAGAGACATATTGCGCTGTAATCCCAAGTTCCATGGACGTCCCCGATTCGACTCCGTCATCTACGAAAGCCAAGGCGATGATATTGCCATGGGACAACTTGAACTGCTTTTTCGTTGTCATCTACCACACAAAGCAACAGTCGACCTGGCGATGATACGCCCATACCGCAAGTCAACCTGGGCTGCGAGGACCCGGACCGATTGTCCCCAGCGTGAATGGGCCGGGTCATCGAGGATGTTCATCTCTCTGGAACATGTTGTACGCGGGGCGCTTCTCAGTCCCATTTTTGGCGGACCCGACGATAAATTTTTATGTGATAGATTGTGTCGATGCGGACATGTTTCTACGTGTCAATTTAATCCAATGAAATAGTATAGTCGCCTTCAATACTCAATGTCTCTTTGTGATCCTATCCTATCCTGTCCTCGGGGTCAATGACGCAACAGCATTTCGACCGTAGGCTTCTCAAATGCAGTTGCGTCATATCTGTCACGGGTTGATCACGAGGTAGAAAAATGCCCCGGCGGGCCGTAGGAAATCATACATACAACTCAGAGTCATAGATGGAGGACTGTGCTTTGAAGTCATCACAATCCATTGTAAGCCCATATGTACACTATCCACCACACCACGGCTTGCAGTGGCTTATCATCAACCCCCCAGGGATTATGATCAGTGATAACCCGCCATAAGCCGGTGAGCCTTCAAAATCCGTTATAACCCAAAAGGCTTTTTTCCGACATAGCAACTCCTTGTCCATTCGAGGATACCGCGACTGGTTGAAGATTATGATACGCAGCTGCTGGTCATATTTTTTTATGATGCGCAACGTGTCTTCGTGCGTGTTGAAGGATGTCATGAGGATGAGCGGAACAGCCAGCTTTCGCGTGGCATTCAGGTGTTGGATCTGCTGCACGGTGAGATCCAGAAAGGTCAGATCATTCTTGACTTCTAGGGCGCTCTTTGCACCCGTCATGCCTTTATGGTGACGACGTCAATTCGATGCGGAGGCCTGGGGAGCCGTTTGGCGTACCCATAGAAGTACCGAGGCCGCCATTGAACTTCAGCACCGCAAGTTTCTCGAGGCAGCGGGGATTGAGGGAGCGGGGATCGAGAGAAGTAAGCTTGTCGTATGGAATGACCTGATCCCCTCCTGGTGGTTCATCTTGTGCCAATCTCTGGGGAGAACGGTCTCTGAGAATGAAAAGAAAATAAGCGGTTACTAACAGTGCTTGACTAGTTGCTTTCTCTGCTACATAGCGCGTGTAAAGAGAGAAAAAGGAGTTCGTTTGTAACTCGAAGTCCTGTAATACAATGTAGCCAAAGGGTCGCCTCTACGAGCAAGCCCGACCTTCTTATAAGCTGGATCAGTCGCTGACTGCACAAGAAGATTCAGTTCATCGCGCATCGAGGTCGACGTCGGTGCATTAGTCGCCGTGGCTTTGGAATACTTTCGGCGGTAGAATCGACGAGACTTGAAGAGAGGCATTGCGAAGAGGTGCATTGACACAAGAGAGTCCAAGGGTTCATATACACGTCCATATCGCACATGCTTCTGGTGCGAGGCTGCATGCTGGGTGCGAGACTGCGAGTCGCAAGGGAGTAGCGAGTTGAGAGACGGGGAACCCGATCATGATGCGATCAGGATACCAAATCACCCATCATCGGAGTCTGAAAGTCAGGACCTGTACAATTGTTCTCACGTTCTTTCTTCTTCCAGATTCAAGATGGGTTCGTCCTGCTGCTCTCCATTTTTTTCGCCCGTCCTTATCTCCCTGTTCAGGTATCTCCCGTTCCTCAAGACACAAGCGCTCTGAGACCGGCGCCCAGCGGGCCCACTACCGCAAAAAAAGAAAATTCGAGCTTGGTCGCCAGCCGGCCAACACTAAGCTTGGTCCCAAGCGCATCCACACCGTCCGTGTCCGTGGCGGTAACATTAAATTCCGTGCTCTCCGTCTCGAGGGTGGTAACTTTGCCTGGGGCTCCGAGCACGTTACCCGGAAGACCAGAATCATCGGTGTGGTCAGTGGTGGAAATGCGTGAGCTCTGTTCCAGCGAACCTCATTTTTCTCTTAGGTTTACAATGCGTCGAACAACGAACTTGTCCGGACAAACACCCTGGTCAAAAGCGCTATCATCCAGGTTGACGCTACGCCTTTCCGTCAGTGGTACGAGGCACACGTACGTTCATGATCTCTTTCCACGTTTCTTGATCCCTCACTTCCAACTCTAGTACGCTCAACCCGTCACCAAGAAGGGCAAGGCTCAGCCCGTTGCCACCGGTGAAGCCCCCGCGGAGCCCGTGAAGCTGTCCCACCACGCGCAGCGCAACCTCGACGAGAAGAAAAAGGGTACGTCTTCGATAATCCGATGTCTTAGTCCTTCTCACCTACCTTCGAAGACGCCAAAATTGACCCTCTATTGGAGACTCAGTTTGCTGCTGGCCGTCTGTATGCCGCCATCTCCAGCCGGCCTGGTCAATCCGGGCGTGCTGATGGCTACATTCTGGAGGGCAAGGAGCTTGAGGTATGCTGCCAGATCCTCCGCCGCGTTTCAGTTACTGATTATACGTCCAGTTCTACCTCCGGAAACTCCGGACTGGCAAGCAGAAGCACGCAGGACACGCATAGTTTTCGTTGGCGTTTTGGCAGCGGGGAAATGGGGATACCTACGCTGTATATGTTCATGAATCTCTCGCAATCCATGCATGAGCCCTATGCTCTACTATGCACTTCTTTCAAAGTCGATTACATTACAGGATGTCGCGAAGTGTCGCGTCGCGTGAGAATAAACTCTTCTTTGCTATAACACTCATGGTATAACCGTTCACGAAGGACCAGAACGCGTCTGACCTATTCTTTAGCTCATCTTCTCGGTTTTCAAAACGCTTACAGACCAGCAAGTCACTGTCGAGCTGAAGAATGATCTCTCAATCACTGGAGTTTTGAAATCCGTGGACCAGTAGGTCAGTTTGTCGCCCTCGGTCGTCCGTCCGTGACCATTTTCTTTGCGCAGATTTTTGAATATCCGATTGGACAATATCAAGGTTCTCGACGAAGCTAGACATCCACACATGGCAAGCATCCGCTTTCTTTTGAAGAAATCTTCGTCGAACAGGTATCCAGATGGCCGTTAAGAACTGTTTCATACGAGGCTCGGTGGTTCGGTACGTTCAACTCCCGTCCGAGCATGTTGATACACAATTGCTGGAGGATGCAACGCGGAGAGGTATGGCGCAGCGACCGTAGATGCAGCTACGACTCACATGTTTCCAGAGTCATTGGCTACAGTCAAGCGATGATGCACTTTTTCGACCGTCCTGTATTTTCCGCACTCCATATGGTAATTTTAAAGAATGGGCAACGAAGAGATATCACGACAATGGCACACGATACAAGCAAAGTACAAGCGCGAGGCTCAAGATCCCAACTATTCATCCTCCGTTTGCCGCCAGACCTTAGCCGTCCCATCGGCACTGGCAGTGAACATCTCCCCACTCTCAATCGGATGATGTTCGGTCCAAGTAATGACTTTATTGTGCACCTTGGGTGGAGGATTGGGTTGAAGTGGTTTGGCCTTTTAGTCATTCAGCGACGCACGCGATGAAAAAAGCAGACGTACATCGAGCAGATCCCAAGCCCACACCATTCCCTTTTCGTCTCCGCACACAACGCTCGCTTCCCCATGCCCGAAACACGCACGGCAGCGATACTCGGTGTTGACGTGAGCAGTGAAATCGTTGAGCAGCTTTCCGGAACTCATGTCGATGAGACGGATGTGCGAGTCAAGCGTCGTAACGAGGATGGTTTGGTTATCTTGCGTAGGCACCACCGAGGTCACAGGTGCTAAGATAGATGTTAGCTTGGATCGTCGCGAAGATGGTAGAGCTACAAACACCCCATGTAATCAGAGCGCAGCTCCCCCTTCCGCAGGTCGTATGTACGAACATGGCCGTCCAATGATCCAGTCGTAATATAAGTCGAACCGACATGGAGGGTCTGCACTGCATCGCGGGCTTCCTCCAAGACTTGAATGGCCTGTCGTGACTGCGCTCTTGCTTTCTGTTTAGCTAGATTATGAGCTGAAACGGCGAGTATCACCTGAGGTCCCAAAGCCGAACCGTCGAGTCAAAGGACCCGCTAGCGAGGACGGACGCGTCTTCGTTGAATTCTACAGTGTGAATTTTGGCCAAATGACCCGGGAGCCTGCGCGTCGTAACAGCCGTCGCGACGTCCCAGACGAAGACAGAACGGTCCCCTCCAGACGAAGCAAACTGCGCATTATCATGCGACCTTGAGCAGCTTTGAGATCGCGTATTCCGAGCTAGGGCAGTCCAGTAATACGAACACTGCGACAGAAAGGACCTCATAGCCGTGGGCTGCGAATGTTTTCACCTCTGTCCCGAGATTCGCGTTCCATAGCTTGACCGTTCGGTCCTGGCCGCCAGTGAGAATATACTTGGCGGCTCCTTTCGCATATCGGGCGGTGTTGACGGGGCCCTTATGGCCAGAAAGGGTGGTGTGCAGGCGCCTGGGAAGAGCCTCAGGACCTCGGGATGGTGCCATAGACATGGTCCAGCTGCTTGTTTCTCGCGATCATGTCCAAGCGCAGTTTGGATTCTGCAGGCTCATTTTTACCGCCTTCCAAGCGCTTGCATTCTGGCTCTGGTGCTGCCGTTGCTAATTCAATCAACCTGACAACGTTCGACAGTGCTCTCTACGAGGAACTCATATTACTCGTATTCTCACACTTGGAATGGTATGATCTATGCGCTGCCGAGGCTGTCAACAAGAATTGGGCCCGGTTATCGCTCGACAGAGGCCTCTGGAAGCACCAATATGTCCATATTTTTGGTCGCACTCGGTTGCGAGGAGCCAAGGGTTTCATCGGCCGCACAGACGGAAGAGAAACCAAGCGATTGCCGGAGAGGGCGAAACCGACTGAAGATAACAAAGATTGGCGCTGGATGTTTAGAATTAGTTGGAATTGGAAGAGAGGTAATTCATATCTCATTAGTTCTCCGTGAATCTAACGGAGAATAGGTCGTTGTACTACCGAGCGGATTGAAGGGATTTTAAAATCCCCAAGTGAGCAATCAATATCCGCTCCCGGCCCAGCCCACGTTCTCCTGGCGGGCTCTATGACCATAGTGGCTTCTGCTGAAGCTAGCCTATGTCCGGAAGTACACTGTTTGCTCGGCGCATCTGCTCCAAAGCAGACTCTTTCATGTGGCTCTCCTAGACATAGACGGCCATTCCACATCACGGCTCTTGCTTTAGACCAGTCTCCACCAAAGTCCGGGGTTTTGCAGCTGGCCGTCTTCTTATCCACGGGGGAATTCCTGATTTTCGCAATCCACCAGCTTAATCCGGCGGCATCCCATCGCAAATTAGCCTACGTTCCTCAGCGCGCAAGCACGCGAACAGCCCCCATTATACAAGCTGTTTATCACCATCCCCTCCTCATCAGCCTCTCGGAGGCATTCACCCTCTCATTGTACGATCTGTCATCTGAAACAATCACCCACACGCAAACGCTTTCTGCGTACACCACGTTCCCTCCTTCTTCGCTTGTACTGTCAGCCCAGACGCCCGGAAATCGTTACAAGCTGGTTCTAACGTATGCTGTCCCGATTTTTCCTGTGCATTTCTCAATAGGTAAAGAACATTCCTATCTTTGTTACAATTCCCGCTTATCATAGACCCGCGTAGGCGTGACGGAATTGATAATTTCTGGGTCGCGTGTATCCTCTCAGTCTCAGTCCCCGGATTCTGTCTCCATGGCCGTCACTTCAACACGAACTGTGCGGGCGCTTGATGTACCAGTCGGCTGGATTGACCAGGAAAAGCTCCGGTCAATGAAAGATCAATGGGGTCGTAAGCTGTTGCGGATTCAAGACACTCAGTCGGATGGCAAATGGGTATGCTTTACAGCACCTTTCACTGATCTGTTTCTCAGTGATAATATAGGTTGTGCTCGCACCAGGTACGGCATCTCTACCTGGCGCTCAAAGTTCCATCGGCACGCCATTTTCGGGTTCTCCATACCATGTGCCAGGAGACTCTTCAGCGAGTCTCCAACTCTACAGGTTGTTTCTTCCTGCGCCAAACTCTGTCGCTTCCCCGTCGCCCAAACTAACGTTTGTGCGCCACCTTCACCACACCTCAGACGCGGTGTCCTCCATGGCTCTGGCGGACGGCCGGTGCGTAACTCTCGGCAAGAACGGGGGCATCTGGGTATGGGATCTGGAGTCCGGTACGGGGGCCGAAGTCGCGCCTCCTTCAGAGTTGGACAGCGTGGAAAAGGCAACTGTCGTTTTTGACGATCGACGGATAATCACTGCTCGGGCAGGGACCTTGCTCGTCCACTGCTTCGACGTCTAGATTTGTATCTCATGTGAGCTGCTCCTATCAATTCCGATACTGCGATTGGAAGCTAATTTTCTTTGGCTTTTTTTCTCTTTATCAGGTATGTATTCATAGAATCTAACGCTGACCCTCCGCCGATGACGAGTATGTTCGCCGATCCGTTGGGTTTACCTCTCGAACAATCTCACGCATGCATGTATGTTTGCATAGCGTGCTTCCGACGGGAGAGTCGCGGGATTTGCCGTCAGCCTCGAACGGCGCCTCTTGGCACACGTAGTCCTGACCGTCTGTCTGGCGACCCTGCTGCTCATGAGTCAGCCCTTCAGCCCAGGGAAGTCGTATTCCATAGCTCGGATGCATTAGCTAGGAATTCTATCGGCCCCACGGGGGCTGAATTCCAACGGACCGCATCCCTGCCCCGCGGACGTAGATACACTTCTGACAACACGACTTATCTTTGGAGGTCGCCGGCGGCGAGTCAGATGATGGACGGCCCTCCGTATCGTATTTAAATGCTATGAACTCTCGTCGCAATCCTCCAATCCAATCTTTTCCGCGAAATGGACAACTCGCAACTCATCCTCACTGAAATTCAGTCGCCCGTCCACGCGCGAAAGTGCTTTATTCCCTCGTCTATGGGCGATGAAATATTTAACGACCGTACAGGAGCAACAGGCGAGGCCCCGGGAACCCGCGACCGATCGACCCACCGCCGATCGTCCAACTGACTTGCAGCGACGAAAATGTACACAGGTGGATATTTCTCTCCCCTGTTTCCCCGTACATCATTCATACCATCCCGCAGGCATTACCTCTTCATCCTCTCCGCCCAGAAGACCTTGTACTGCACCGCGGAGCTTTTCCGCGTGCCCAGTCCTACACCTCAGCCGTTCAGCGGCCAATGGAGTTACTACGCACAGCGGGGCGTGGGCGATCACGGAGTGCCGATTTACGAACTCGAATACTCACAGACGCCCCCGCCGCCGCACGTGCGCGTCGAACCAGTGAACTTTGGGAATCATATCGTCTTGTCCGACGCCTCTGAGGGGTGGCTTCTCCTGGGCAATCGCACTGTGCAGGCGCACATCAACCCGCGAACGGACAAATAATTTTTGCGTTCCCTGTAAGAGTCTTGCGTCGAAGCTGGTCGGCGCACAGTGGTTGATCGTCCTCGACAGGGTCTCGGCGTGTTGCAGACAGGGCACTACATGCTCCGTTATCGCTTTTATGCGAGCATAGAGGATAGAGCGCCGGTTCTGGCGACGTGCTATGGAAACGTATTCACTGTGGAAGCCGCAACCGATTACACAGGATCGCAGGGGTCACACCGCTGATGGAGGTGAATATTCAGGAAATATTGATTCGTCGTGAATTTCTGACGACAGCCTGCAGACGCTGGCTCCGCTGAAGATCTCAGGCCTTCGCAGAAAGTGACCGGAAGTTTGTTGATGAATGTGGAATTGTGTACTTGTACTTATAGTTTTGTTCAATGAATTCCCGTTTCGGATTGGCGCCCATATTTGGTTCGATTTGGCGCTGTCCGCGCCCGTTGACCGTCGCTTCGGCCTTGCTGCTTAAAGCCTGCTTTGTGCATCGATGACTGGACCCGCGCAGTAACCCACGAAACACCTTTGTTGTTACAATGGACCCTGCCATTCTCACGCGCATCGACGTCGTCACGGAGGAAATGTTGGGCATGAAGCTACGTCTGGCTGGGCAGTGAGCGAGTCACGGCGTCCGGACGCGCCGTGGTTGCTTACATTGAGAATTTATTCAGGGTGCTTGCATACGATGCGGTAACCGCGCTTGTCTTGGTGGGAGCAGGCGACGCGGGGGTGCTGGTGGACGTGTCGGACTGCGTTTCGGAGTGGTCCAAGACCTGGCTGCGCGAACAGTTCTGCACGGTGACGACGATTGGACACCTGGAGCGTGCGCCGGTGAGAGCAGCATTATAATCTGAAATCGGACTTTTGAGGCTGATTAGATTACTAGACAAACACGCGGCCGCCCGCGATACCAAAGCATGTTCGGCTGCCTGTGGTGGACTGCGGGCTGGTGGTTCGGGCGCTGCTGGTCTCTGCGCGGCCAGATCTGAGGATGGATGTGTGGAATGCGGCCATATAAGTAAAATAAAGGGACCTATGTCTGATATATTTCCCGATCACCATTGTATTATACATTGTACACTCACCACCACCACAATGTTCTTCCCGACTTCCAATGAACGCGCGACGCCATTCCCCGCCACTCCCCGCGTACACCACCTTGTTCCCCGCGACATCTGACCCATCCTACACATCCATTCACCACCGCGACGTCCATCTCTTCCTAAACCACCTCGACTTCATTCAATCTAGCCCCGGACTCCTACACCACTATTCACCCCCATCCACACCTATTGTCTTTGCCCTTGCGGCCCTCTCTGTCTTTTCTTGGCCCCAGGACAAGAAGTTCGCCTGGTTCTGGGGTGTGGACACTCGTGCTCACACCGCAAGATCTGTGCAGGCGGTCCTTGGTACGCCCATCTCTGCTGTGCATTCATTCTTCTCTCGCTCACCTGCTATTCAGAATCCGGAGAGCACCTCGTCATCCCTTCTTCTGGCCCGGCGTCGCTGGTGCCTTGTCTGTGCTTGCCACCCGCGAGGCGCGCGTCGTCGCCGCGGTAGCGAAGAAACGCAAGGCCGCTGAGGTAGCCGGAGCCAAGCAGGCTGAGCCACCGCAGAAGGTTCAGCGCATTACGCGCGCAAGCGTGCGCCAGCAGCAGCAGACGGTGGCCGCAGCCGAGGACGTCTCGGGTCCCAGCGTCGTTGATGCCATATCGCCGTCAAGCGAAAAGGGGCGCCCCCAGCGTACAAGTGCACGGAAGCAGGAGCAACGAGAGAAAGATGCTGCCTTGCAAGCCTCTGTCCGTCCAACGCCCAACCGTGCGCTCTCGACATCTTCCCAGGATTCGAGCGAGACTGCGGTGGCGTCTTCGTCTTCGTCGCGTGGAGCATCAGTCGTGTCCGCGGACACCGTTGTAGACATTACTGACGCAGATTCCGTCATCTGCGGCGACAAGCAGGACAAGGGGCGGGAAATTGTGCCAGAGACGTCGGTGAATGAGGCAGTGGCGCCGATCGCACCGGAGGGTGAGAAGACAACGTCTCGCAGTCGTACGCGCACGACATTAACGCCCAAGCGCGCGACGCATATCTCAAGACCAAGCCTACGGGCAAACCGGCGCAGTGCGTCGGCGCGCGCCGACAGGGAAACGGAAGTTGGCCAAGAATCGGGTGGCGTGTCAATGAATTGTACTATATTTCTTTCTCTTTTTATTGGGATGGCCAGTGTAACTTTTCACCTGTAGAGGACATCCTAGATGGTGTATCCTACTGTACATTGTAATTAGTGTAACGCGACGATGCCTTGTTGTACAATATTGTGCATGTGATCGCGCTCTCCTCGCCGCAACAGTCAACCTTCCAACCGCTGGAGGCCTCATCCTCGACTGCCTTGGCCTTCACCAGCAGCTGGAGGCTCGTACGCTCCTTATCGGTTTAACATCTATCCTTCCAGCACTTTCCACAGAAATTCCCTTCGAATTTCTCGACACGTGCGGCGGCGTTGATCTTGCCGAGCGCCGCGGCGTGGTGAAATGACTTCGCCTCCCATGAGTCTTACACGACGCCGACTTGCCCTCCAATACTCTCTCGGCGCACTGTACTGGTACCATCTCTCCGCGGGAGCCCGCCGCCCGAGGCAAACTCAGACTGCGAGCTGATAAAATGAGGTCGAGCCGGCGTTCGGTCACCGGATTGTTACCGACTTGTCCCCAAGATCGTGAGCTGGCTGCGGGTCACCTGGACGAGTGTCTCCGTCGGTGCAGAAGCTCCGGTTCCTACGTTATATGGCCCGCCCCAGCTAGACTCCCTCTGTTGGGGACGCTTCCAGTGCGGCTTTCGGCTGCGAGGAAGTTTCCACATACGATGAAAGTTGACTTGTGGGAAACCATCTTTCGTTCGGCAAGGCTTCGCTGTCCTCAAAGGTGTCTACTCCATCGGCGTCAACGTGACTGCTGGGACTCGAAGTCCCTCTATGCTCGTCCGCGGAGTCGCCGTTTGCGCTAACTACTTCGCGGAACTGCGGGCAATTTCGTTCAGGGGGACGGCCAGGTCTCCGATTTCTTTATCACTAAATGAGATCCGGATGTCCTGGGTCTGCGGCTCGCACTCCGAGTGTTTGCCGAAGGGATCAGTCCGCTGTTAGCTTCATCTATCCATGCAGATCGCTTTCTCACTTTTCTCACCCCCAATGAAGGAGATAACAAGTTATACTGCCGCGCGATGGTATCAGGCCCCGTATGGTCAAGTTCTTCTATTGAACAACTCTTTCGCGGAAATGCCATGAAGAGATACGATGCCCGAGGTCGACTTCGATTTTTCGAGGTGATGCGACGGAGGCTTTTCAACTTGATGAAAAATCACATCGTCCCCGGTTCCGAAAATTGCGAGGTACGATCTTCATAGGTACTCCACATCACCAGTCTGACTGCTTGTGCAGGCAAAAGATCTTCAGCCCCACTTTCCTCGGTGCAGATGACGCGATTCCTACAAATACCCACTCAGCGGGTTGTCGATCGCGAATAAGATCAGCGACACAGGTCTTTCGCACGCGATGAGCCAGTCACTCGCGCCGGATATGAACAGACCCTCCCGCTGGGCGCATCGACGAGCCTGCTGCGGCGTCCGCCGCTCCTCTTTTGTTTGATCGACGACGCGATCCTGGCGATTGTCTTCATAATCCACGTGACCGCACCTTGAGCGGGAAATGTAGTGCACTCCTGAAACGCAAGTGTTTCTTTTGGTATAGATAAATTCAGACTGGTCGCGACAGACGCGATGATATATGTTGTTCTGACTGCCGGCGGACATAGCAAAATGAGGACAAGGCGATAATGTGATTTGCGCGGGAAGCGATGAGGACGTGTGTAGTGGTAAACCTCGGCCGGGCTCCGGGCCATGCGGTGTACATAGAAACTTCGATGTAGTATGGCAGGGACATCCTCGGCCACCCAACGGCTGTGTGAATCAGGATTACCGCTTTTGACCTGTCGTCATTGTGTCGAGCCCTCTCTGCTTTCTACCACCATGCCGCCCAGGTCCGTGACTCCCCGCCCGTCCCCCGCATTCCCCCGCTGACCCTCCCGACGCACAGGAAATGGTCCCGCCAGGATCTCCTCAGGAACCTCCAGGTATTTCCCATCTTTCTCGGCCGACGCGCGGACTGTTCCTGACACATTGCAGCTCATCGGCGACCTCCCCACACCCCTCCCACCCACGCTGCCCCCTTCCCCGCCCGCATCCCGCTCAGCGTCCCCGAATCCCCCGACCAAGCGCAAGGCCGCACCGGGGCACTCCACAGAGCCCAACAAGCGGCCCCGCACAGACTCCGATCGTCCTCCAGCCGAAGAGGGCGAGGTCCAGGACGACTCCCTGGCACAGCAACCACCCGCCCCCGCCCCCGTCCCCCATCCCCGATCGCTAGTGCGCTCCCCGTTCGCCGCCCAAGGGCCGGCAAGCTGTCAATCCGTTATTGCGAGCAGCTACACAGCAAGTATCACATCGCCGGACGCATGCTAAAGTACTCTGGCGACGCTCGCTTCTGGTCAACGTATCCGCCGTCACACAAGGAGTACCGCGCCCTCGCAGACCCGCCACCGCCAAATTCTCCATACTACAAGCACGGCGGCCTCATTGCTCGCCTAGAGCTCATCGATGCGCTGGTGTGCTTCACATACGCGCTTTGGAACAGGGAGTACTGTCGGCGCTCCTGCAACGGTCAAACATGGGCCACCATCGAGGCTTTCCTCGTCTGGTGTAAGCAAAAATGGCAGGCCGAAGAAGGGACCCCAGATGCCGAAAAGGCCTTCCTGGGTTTGATGTATGTCCTTTCTTGTGCCCCCGTGTGGCCAGTCGTTCACACATAACAGCTGGATGATCGAGGGTTTCATACACGGCCGCAAACTCGTCTATGCGACAGCCAGGAACGGCCCCGTCGAACGTGATCTTGACAAGCTCATTAGTGCTACTCGCGCTTCCATCGCTGCTGCCGCTGCCGATGCACATCCTCCGGGTCCTTCGCTTGCTCCGAAATCCGGTGCCACTCCCGTGATGCTTCCGTCACCGGCCAGCCTCGCCCCGAGTGCCAACTCCACACCGACCAATCGAGACGGGGGCACCCCGAGCTCAACGGCCGGTTCTTCGTCCACCACTAGCGCCCCGCATCCAGTGACAACGGGCCATATGGCCCCCTCCACGCTGCCGTCCGCCTTATTGCCGTCGCAGTACAGACACGTTCCATTGGAGCCTAGTGTGGTTAGTGCAATGGAGAGCGTCACCGTCCCCATCGGCCCTCGCTTGCTCAACGAACTTAAAACTGAGACGTTGGGCATCGCCAATGCCGCGCACTGCATGAATCATTCGCAAAATTATCTCAATCTCCCGATCATGGCGCGCTATTTCCCAACAACGTTTGCTCGCATGATTGGGTCGTCGCTGCTGCCGAGCGAGGAGTACGAGCCTGATTTCGAGGACGAGGAAGGCGAGCTGTTCTGGCCAGGCCAGAGCAGCACTGGTGAGGGCCTTGGCTGGGTTTGCCTCATGGGCAAAGCAATGATCAAGGAATTTGGCAAGGCGTACTCGTATCGCGGGTTGGACGGAGTAGTTCCCAAGCCCAAGCTCGAGGAGGAAGCCGAGTCATTCAGCAGCGGGCCGCATCTTTCGGGTTCCACACCACTTGGTCACAATTCTCCGCTGCCACTGCCTCGGTAGCCTTTTGTCTTATTGCTTATTGCTTTGTTCCTGCTCTGCGTCCACACACGGAAACATTCACAGTCTACAACCGACGGCATACGCACAAAACTGGGGAACATCATCTTTGGAGACAGGCGTTGTTGCTATGTTGTTTGCGCTCCGGCTCGCTCGCGACGCAATACGCAACGCATATAATTTCCGCAGCGCCAGCCCCATATGGCGGCGGCGATCCCAATCTGTAGAGGCGAGCCACAAAAATTCATCACACCACTTGTATACCACCGCAACACCACCTCCATCCTCATCTAAATCTTGCATCATTTCCTGCTTCGAGAATCGGGTTTCTGGGTTTCATTCTAGCCTTCGCCGCCTCCCACAACGGCAGTTGCACCTATTCTAATTGGGTTCATTGGCCTAGGCTGTCTCAGGGGCCGGTCATTGCCGCCGTTTTGGTGGACAAGTCCTGGCCCTCGGCGCCGGCCTGAGAAGGGAAGTATTATTTATTGGAGGCCCCCCTGTCGTGGTCTGTCCTGTCCTCAGAGTATCTGTAATAGTACAAAATGTACAATGACACACGGAATGTGGAAATGCATTGCAATGCGAAACTAATCCCTTCTTTTTGCGGCCACGGGGGCATCTGTTCGCCGGGCCTAACGCGGGTGCCTAACGCGAGTGGGATAGATGCGAATACATTTGTATAAGTAGCGGTCGATGGATGACACGGATCCTTCGAAGTTGACGGACCAACGGAAACACCGGATTAGCCCCTTGCGTACAGACCTGACCTGCCAGATGGCAAACGTTCGAGGTGACCCCGAAGAGCGAAGAAATGTGCATTTCAATCATACGCATAAGGAGTCATGGGATTGCATGGAAGGTAATGATAACGATGAGAAAACGCCGCCCCTGCCAGCAACGCAACGCAACGAAACCCAAGGACTCCACCGAACCAAACGTGGGGTTTACCGATTGGACTTGGCCACGCGCTCCAACTCGTCTTTTTTCTGCACGAACGACGTCAGTCTCTTCCAGGCGGCGATACGGCGGCAAAGCGCGTACCTTGATTGCGTATGAGTTAGACGAGCCCTTGGCAGCGTTGATGAGCTCGTCGGCAAGGCACTCCGCAATCGATTTTACGTTCCGGAAAGCAGATTCGCGGGTCTAGAATGACACAGAATAGAGTGAGCCCTTGTGAGGGAGCCCATGGCGAACATTACGCACGCCGATGGTCAGTAAAGAGATCGACTGGTTGACACGGCGAAGGGGCGATACATCGACTGCTTGCCGGCGGACGGTACCCTGGGAGCCAATACGGGTCGAATCTTCCCGAGGACCGGTGTTAACGATGGCATCGACCAGGACCTGTATAGTTTCCGTTTTGAATCTTCTGTTCTTAAAAAGTCAAGCAGACAGTCGGACCTGGATGGGGTTCTGGTCGGTGAGCAGGTGGATGATCTCAAACGCGTGCGCAACAATGCGGACGGCGAGCAGCTTCTTGCCGTTGTTGCGCCCCTTCATCATCAGGCTTGGAAGAAAAAGAAAAATGAGTGCGCGCGCCGGGGACGGAACGAAGCAAGACAGTACCTGTCTACCAATCGCTCGACGATGGGCATTTGAGCCTTCTTGAACTGCTTCTTTGCGTAACGGCCGGCGGTGTGGGGGACGTAGACGGCATTGCGCGTCTGAATGTAGTCGGTGAGGGAAATATCTTTTACCTCGACGCTAACGCCGCGTCAGGACAAGCCGGAACAACAGGCGGGAGACTGACTCTTGGGTGTCCCACTTTCCGAATAGTTTGATTTCCTGGCCGAGTTTTGCGAGGTCCTTGGGCAGCGTGGTGGCCGACATTTTGAGGAGGATTGAGCGCTATTGTTTTCTCTTGTTGACTTGCAGCTGCCTAGTTTTGGTCACGTGGCGATACATCAAATTGCGATTGAATTCGTGCCAGTATCATGGTAATGCTATAAAATGCTGCAGGCGATGGGGGATACAGAGTGTCTAAATATTGCGTATTATCTTGTGAATGCAGGGTGATACAAAAAAAAAGCTTCAATACGAAAGGCGTTGAGGGTCGAAAGGACCGAATGCAGGATATGGTTCTGGAGAGTATAGGTCGGGTGATGCCGCCATTGGTGCTATTCTCGGCATCCCTGCGTACGCTGGCCCTTGGAGCATACCAAAGTCAATTGAGCTTTCAGCACGTTTGCGGAGCTGACGTTCGTCTGCTGCTCTGTCTTCTGCCCTCCTGCGTGAGTCCGCTTCCCGCTTCATCAGATCCACTGCTCGGGCCTCCATCCGACGCGCATCGTCGCGTTCCTTCAGCACCTCATCAAGGTCGCGCTCCAGCCGCCGACGAACATCCCGTTCCTTCTCGAAGGTGTCTTCTAACTTGCGTTTCGATGCACGCATATCGGCGATGACATTAGTGGTGTGGTTGTAGCGGTCGCGCAACGACTGAATCTCGCGCTCCATTAAACGGCGGTCGGGGCTCCGAGAAACAGACGGTACGCTGGCCATGTCGATACGTGAGCGAAGGGAGGTGGGCCCCCGCGGCGGACTAGTAGTCGGTCCCCTTTTGTTTGGATCATCGACGTCAGAAGCGACGGCTGGAGCAGTGGCACCGTAAATTTTGTGCAACCATTTCTGAGCGTCACTGTAATGTTCAGCGACCTTGTCTGCTGGATCGCCTTTGGACTTCGCGATTTTCGCGATGTCAGTTTCGCATCCAGAAAGGAGAAGAAAGGCCGATTTAAGGTCATTTTCAGGGATATTAAACTGTTTCAGAGCTTCAGAGTGGTTAGTCGATACTGAGAGTACGAATGAGTCGGTCCACCTTCGAGCATAGAGAATACCACTGCTTTGGCAGCTTCAGGGTTGCCGGTACGCCGATAATAGGCGCTGACAATGAGCCAATTACCACGTTCACTGGCAGTGAGTTTCAATATCTGTATTATTGCACCAGGGTCGCCTGCAAGAGTGGAAAGATCTAGTGGAATAGTTTCGCCGCAAAGGCGCATTAAAATACGAGTGTCTGTGCAAATGAATGGATTGACTGGTGGAGAAGGCGAGGGCAGAGCAGGGGAGAAAGAGTGTGGTGAAGGAAGGGCACGTTCGGAAGAGGGTGGCGCAGCAGAAGTGGGAAGAGGACAATTCTCGACATTCGCCTGAGAGTCAGATGGAAGCGAAACAAGAGTCTTGGAAGATTTAAGAGCTTCTAAGAAGGATCCGGTCTCAGAAGAAGAGGAAACAGCGGGAGCTTGATCTGGTCTTTTTAGATTGCTCAGAGGTGTTGCACCTCCTCCCGGGTCGTTTCGAATTCTGGTGGACGGACCCGCAGCAGCATTGGATTGAAGATCGTCTCTTTCTGCTCTGGTGAAGGCAGAAGGATTGATGACGCGATACTGTTCGACCAGGCGCGGCTGAGGAACCACCTCCCGTACACGAACGCCGGGGATATCAAGCTTCAAAGACAATGCGCGCTCGCACTCGCGACATCCGCGAACTCGATGAATCCTGAAGCGTGGATTGCGCGTCTAATGCAAAACGCCGGTAAGTTCATTGCGGCGAGAGTCGTCCGCGACCCCTTGCGAAGGGTCCATGGGAGGAAAAGAAGGGTTTGGCGAGTGCTGAGTTGCAACAATACTCACATTTCTCCGCAGAATGGCGGACCAAATATTCGCCGCAAGTTGAGAGACGACTCTGTCGTCTTCTCGACTTTGACGACCCGCTTCAAGAAGTCCATATAGGACAGTGGCGAAGAAGTTGGTGGCTACAACGAACTGCAAACCAAACAACTAATCACTTGAGTCCTCTGTTCGAAGTTCGAACCCGTCTCATGATCATAGAAACTCGAGTGCCACTTGCCAAAATGCTTCGGGTCAAGTGGCCACAAATTTGGATGCCAATGCTTGCCTCGATGTCTTTGCTTTGGTCTCTGTGGCCTTAACCTGAACGCGTCCATCATCGTGCCCGTAGAAACCATGTTGAAGTCCTTATGTTTCGCAGCCTTCGCTCAGCCGTGAGGCGTGTAGCAACGAGACGTTCTCAGCTGTCGTTGGCCAGATCACAACACGATGTTCTCCAGGGATTTCTGCAGTCGACAGCACTGGCACCTCTTCATCCGGCGTGTCCGAAATCCTTTGGTACAAGAGTTCTATCCGACTGGTTGGCAAACTGTTTGTCCAACTTCTGAGTGACTTTCGATTTAAGAAAAGCAATTGCAGTCCTGATACGTTGCTAGTTCGGGGAGCTCGGGGACAAAGTGCGTCTGAATCACGGAGACTGACGAACCTGAAAAACGCTGTGGGCACTCTAAGCCTCAGCAACATCGGCTGCAAAATGCAACCAGAGTTTCCCCGAAGACAGCGTCTGCCGCGGCCCGCGGCGGGCGATTTGCAGTATTATTCGCCGCGGTAATCAGCCATCTAACAGCAACACTTTCGCGGTACCCTTTTGAAAGAAATTGAAACAGAGTGATAGACGGATCCACTCCTCGGACATCAAAGAAAGCGCGGCAACGGCAAGTGGTTCCAATTCTGCATCCGCTACGGCTACGATCATGAGCTGCGCCGGGGGCACTTGCTGGTGTGATCGCGCGCGTGCGTCCTCGTTCTTGGCTCATTCTTGCGGGCCTTTTTGGCGAAGACCAGGAGAGGTGCTCGATACGAACTATTTTGCTGGAGTATATCAACTGCAGTAACTCGGACTATCATCTATGTACATATTATATACCAGGACTTGATCATGATCGGAATATGATCGATATGATCCTCCATGAGTCTTGATCAGTCTTGATCTCTTGATCGTCGCGAGCGTCCAGCGCTGTGGACCCGTGTGATCAGGAATTTATTACACACACTTTCTTCTTTCCTACTTACTAGTCCTTCGTTCAATTTCTCGTTCTCCATCCTGGTCGATGAAAGCTTCAACTCTAGTTACTTTTGCGGCTGCGGCTGGTCTTGCTTCTGCTCAACTTTCGTGAATATACTTGTCTCGTTCGGACGAGTCAGATTCACAGGTCTAACGTTTCTGTTTAGCCTATCGTCTGCATGCACCAGCACTTTCACGAACCTCCTCAACTCGCCTGAAGCAGCATGCCTTAATCCGACCGCACTCCTTTCGTTCTTCGTGGGCACGAATCAATCTGTTCCTGCCACCGTCAATAACTGGGCGAGCGGCCTCTGCGCCCAAGGATCATGCACCAACGATACGCTATCTGCAATCGTCAGCAATGTTCGTCCTGCCATTCCGGAAAGTCTTGAATGGCTCTTATCGACTGGATATGTTTTTTTGTAGATCACGACGGGATGTGCCAGTGACTTTGACAGTACTGGGTCTTCTGTGGCCGCAACCGTAACCACGCTTTTACAAGAAGTGTATCCTTACGCAAGAAGTGTTATGTGCTTGAAAGAGTTGCGTTTCTGACACATGATCTCACTATTCGATCCGCTCATATCACCATCCACGTCGCTAGTGACAATACCAATCAGCTCTGCGTAACAGAAACGTGAGTTACAATAGTTTTCGCATCTGCCTGCACCTAATCCTCATGTCATTAGCCTGCAAAATATCGAGAACACGATTGGGAAACTCTCCTTATCCTCGCTCAGTCTAAACGTCCTCATAGGCGATTTCCAGGTCGATTTTTTAACTCACAGAAAATCTATCAAATCCCTAACCATGAACGCAGAACCTCGCTGCTAACGCAGCAAATCTGGCCTGCACAGATTGCACGAAAGCTGCCTTTACCTTGCTCGCCCCCTGACCCAGCAATTCCCCGAAGCTGTCAGCGGTATTAACGCGCTTTGTGGCGCCAACTTCATCGGTGAGACAAGCTGCAGAATTTTCTCATCGAGTCCAACGACTGATTTCTTCGTGAGATGGTTCAACCCCCACGAGTGTCACCCAAACTGAGAACAACGAGGTCTTCTCCACCAAATCGAACAAGGCTATGGCACTGTCGACGAGCAGGATGGTTGGTGCTATGTTACTTGTGCTGTCGGTATTCACGCTGCTGGGTTGAGGCCAGCAGGAGATGTATCAGTAGGGACGATAGGACGTTTTTTTTATGCTAGTGATCAGTGATCACGTTATTTACGCGCCTTGATCTCGAGGGCTCTCAGCCTCGACTATTACATGGATTCCGCACCTGAGACCAGTCTGTCCGAATGGACAAGTCGAATCAAGGATATGCATCGTCCAGCGGAATCCACCCAAATCTTGAACAGAAGCGCTTAGAGGATGAGATTGCTGCATCGAGGCTAGCCCGTCTGCGCAGAAGTCGTGGAGTCAGCAAAACGGATGGCTTGGATCTATGTGAGTGCTCGATATTTTTGAACGGTATTCGCCAAATCAATACCATTGCGTGTAGCGAAGAACAAAGAGTATTCTTCTGCTCTCCGAAGCGACACAATATCGGCGGACGATACTATCAAACCTCAAACGGACAGGCAGAAGAGCCAGACAGAGGCTTTGAACAAATTAATGGGGTCTGCCTCCGTGCCACCCCAGAACAGGCCCGAACCTATGTCACTAGCCGCATTCATTGGTGGAAAGGCTACTGGTCCCAGACTGAATAAACACGCTCCTCAGCAAGATGCACACGATCCCACCCAGTTTGACCAGAGGACCCGCATTGATGCACCCCACCCAATCTTTGGTACCGGCGGCATCGCCATGCCCGGGATGGCCAGGTCATCCGCCCCTCGTGAAGTCGATCAGCCGTCAGTTTGGTCCCGGACAGGACGCACGCCTGAACCAAGAAACAGGAGGTTGAGCACTCCGTCTCCAGAGAAACCCGAAAGCCCACCTCTCGTTTCCCCCCAGAAAACGACCGTCCGTGAGCGAACCATGAGCACTCCAACGGGCCCCGTAGCACCCCGGAATGGCCACCACATTGCCACCCAGTCTTCATCCTCATCATCCGGGACACAGGCCTCGTCCGCTGTCACGACGCTGCCAAAGAGTAACCCTTCCGCCACCAGTACATCCCGACCATCCACTCCTGGACAGCATTCGTACCCATCGTCTCCCCCGTTGTCCAAATCTCCGGTTGTGACACCTTCACTGCCCGAGCAATTCAGCCAGATCACCGTATTTCACCACATGGTCCTCAGATATCCCTGTCTGAAGCACCGTCGCTCGCCTTCTCCAAGGCACCGATTCAGAAGGATCCGACACCCAGCATCAGTCGACTGCAAGGACGCGGCTTCGTTCAAAATATGGTTAAAGCTAGCTCGCAGCTTGAAAGTTCTTCATCATCCCCCGCCCACCCTGAGAAAAATCGGCCCTCAAGCGGTCGAAAATCTTCCGTTCTTGGCCGGTGGCCTGGAGCTGCTTCCACTTCGCCGCCACCGTCTCCTACTGCCGCGCCAATACGAAGGTCGCGAACGGCTGAACCCACAACTGCGGCGACTCCTCCGTCTGCGGAATTTGTCCCCATATCGAAATCTTATAGCGACAGCGGCAAGGCGAAAATTGACGAACCAATACCCACGGCAGGGCACAGCCCCGGGCTAGGCTCTGCAAATACCGTGGTTGTCATACAACCAAAGATGCTCAATGTCGATGAATTCGGATTTAAGCGAGAGAGCGATCCTGCGCCTCACCCTTTCAAAGCGGAGCCATCAAAGCCGTTGATTCATGTGCGTTCCTTTCGGTAATGTTATGAGGGAACTTGCTTACTGTTTTCTCCCTTCTTTGTGCTATATTTTGTAACCTATCGATGCATTCTATACATTCTGTTTCTTTCTATACCCTTTCTCATAGCCTACAAAAGACAGAGCGAAGAAACCGAAGAAGCACAAGCACAAGGGCGACGGATCTATGCCGCCTCCGTCTGCGTCCGCTGCAGAATCCAGCGGCAGTACCGGACTTCTTGACCGCCAGCCTGCCACAGAGTCTAGTTCAAGGGATTCACTGAAACCAGCTCCTCCTCCCACCTTACCGCAAGCGGCGCCTGTCCTTAGTGTTAGCAATACTTTTGCCGACCGCCAATCTCTGCGCTCGAACTCGACTGTTTCTACAAAACCCACAGCCGCCTCCGATGCCCCTTCGTCTTTACCGGCATCAAGCGGCGGTAGTGGAATGGTTGGTCGTAGGGCCCTCCCTGGCATGACAACCCCGCATTCCCTGCGCTCTGTTTCTCCGAACCCTACTTACGACAACCGTTCTGACCCAACTCCTTCCTTACCAACAGCTGGTGGCGGCGGCAAGGGAATGGTTGGGCGCAGAGCTCTACCCGGCATGACGACCCCTCATTCCGTGCCTCTCGTGCATTCCTTGTCGCCGAAACCTGCCCATAGCTCGGGCACGCAGTCGGACAACGACGCTGCCCCCGGGCTTTACCAGGGCTGGCTAGCGCTGTATATAACAGTTCCACGCAAAAAGAGGACGCGCCTACTTCTTTTTCTCATTCTCGCGTTTCCAGCTCGGGGAGCAGACCGACTGCAATGGAGGTAGCCCAGGCGTTCGTTGATCCGCCACCCCGCCCAGTCTTCTCGAGTGCTACCTCCGAGCCTCCCGCGGCCGAAGACCAAGCTGCGGAGCTTCCCATCCTTCGTCCTAGGAATATGATGCCGCCGACAAGCGCAGAAAAGCGCAAGTCTAGTTACGAGAGGTATTCGGTGATTCTGCCTCCTTTGAAAGAGGAGGCCACGCCGGATCAGACTCCGGTCTCCACCCTTACTCGCGCCGCCGGAAATACCCTAGTGCAGCCTGATTTGGATCAGGTGGACTGGAAGCTGCTTGATCGTGGTACAGAAGCGTCTCGCCCCCGCGAAAAGAGCGAATCCGACATTGTGCACCTGAGTGAGCATCGACTAGACGCTTCTATGATTTGCATTGACATTTCTATGTCCAGATCATGTGGACGAACCACTGCCCAGAGTAGACCTCTCCCCTGTCATCAAAGGACACGAAGTCCCCGACCCAAATCCGGATGCTCAGACAATCCAGGTCGACGTCATCGCCATCGCGGGAAGCAGTGCTTCGCCAATTGCTAACCCGCACATATTTTACGACACGGAGATACTGGCCATCATCTACCGATCAAAGTCAAAGTCGACGGGACTGATCAGTTCTACAGTTTGGTCATGGCAAGGCAAGAATAGCAGTCTGGGAAATAGGGAGGAGCAGAAAGTCGCGGAGCTGGCGAAACGATATGGAACATCAGCTGTCCGTATCTTTATTCTATGATGACTCTCGCACTGAAGACGTTCAGGTTCCTATATCTCAGCTCTCCGAGCCCGTGGAGCTGGTGCGATGTCTTGGTGGTACTCTTGCGGTCCGACAAGTTCGTGAATGTCCTCCATGTATGGTGCACTTTTCTGGACTTTATCTTCCCAGGGAACCAGAGCTCATTGGGCGAGCGAGAACACCGCAATGCATGTCATACGTTCGATGCACGGAGTGTACTTGTCTCGCCCTTTGCCCTTAATTCGTGTCTAATTCTCGCTTTCTGGCAGGATTCACATTGATCAGGTTGATCTCAGCATCAAGAATATCTGCAGCGGTTTCAGCTACTGTGTTTCTCTCCTCAGCACTCTCTACGTTTGGCACGGACGCGGCTCCACGCCCGAAGAACGAAAAGCCGCATTGGAATATGCGCGAAGTCTCACATCCAACCCGGATAACATTGTCATCTTGGTTGAAAATGAGAGTGACGATGATGAAATGTTTTGGATGGTTCTGGGCGAAGACACAAATTACGCCAAGGCCGATTATTGGAAGTGGAGACCTTCGATGGGGCTCACACCCGTAATTTGGAGTGTAGATGCCGGCCGGAAGAATCCTGTATGATCCATTCACATTGTTATCTTCCCTTCTGATTTGTCATCCGCAGGTATCCCATCTGTCGTCTTTCAATGAATTGAAATCTCCCCACGATTCGGTTTATCTCGTGGACTGCGTGTTTGAATATTTTGTCTTGATCCCTTCGGATGCACGGGGGAAGAGGCGAGATATCAGACTTGCTCTTTCGATTGCCAAGGTCTGTGTCCTTTCGCTTGCACTACAAATATTCAAGTTATCTCCTCAGGATGCTTCGACACGTCTGGCTTCAGCGAGACCGTACTCACCTGCCGTCCATGCTCTCATCCTGCCGTCTCAAATCCCAGTCGATCTTAAGGCCCAGTTCCGCGATTTGGAGCACGTCTTCCTTGTTAGTTTCTTTTCATCGTTTCCCCCGAAGTGTATTGGTTGATGTCTCACAGGCTGGAGCTGATGCCCCCGATCACATGAATGTTCTGCCGTTCGAAACGGCCACAGAGCACTTACAGACATCGTCGTGGAATAGATCCCAACTCAAAAACCGACAAATGCTGCCGCTCGGACTGGATGACTCGCATCTTGCATGATGTTTGCACATTGCATATCGGAGCTGATAGAACACTGTAATACCATAAGCAATAACTTATCGTTCTCGATTTGGACAATATGTGGAGTTCATACAAGTTAGTTATACAAAGGTTGTGATACCCAGTATTAGGAAGGGGGTGAACTAATGATATTAGCTGAACAATTTCGAAGACCTTCCTCTCAACCATACCACTTATCCCCTAGTTTTGTCTTGGCCGGCGCTCTCGTTGGTACTTTCGACTCTTTGATGTCGAAAACGTCGATCGCCCGCTTCCAGGTTGCCTCATCGAACTCAAAAACGATTTGACGTTTCTTGAGGCCAGAGCTGTAGTCGTTGTCGTCTGGCTGTTCGCACGAGACTAGGTCTGTGGTTAGCGGTTGCCGCGCAAGTGATAAACGAACATACAGATCATGACTTGCCCGTCGTCTTGCGACTCGAGCGCCACTTTGCCGTCTCGGATGAGGAAAGAGAGGTAGAAAATATTTTCCACGCTTTGGGCAAAGTTTTGTGGGTTGATGACGAACTTAAATATGTTAATGGGGCCATCCTCGTTCTTCAAGATACTCTCGAGCTAGTGGGACTGAGTTGAAGAAAAGAAAGTGATGGTATTGGGAACGAACAGTTGCGACATTCTTGGTGGTCTCGTTCTCCGACCGCGCAATATCTTCCTCCTTGAGCTTCTTGTGGTTTCCGTTCCTCCGCCTTATCCTTTTCGAACTTAGCGCGTTTCGTGGAGGTGCGCTTCTTTTGTTCGATTGAAAGGGGCCCAAGCCTGGGTAAGAGATGTGAATCGACGCATGCGGATCGCACGCAAAGAGATACGTACATGAACCCCAGTGCCGGAACGCGTCTGCTCTTAGCGAGAGCTTTCCGACCAATCCGATCCCACTCTAGAGTATTGGTGTCGGGTTCCGCGTCCTCTTCATCGGAATCCTCGACATCCAAGGGCTTGGTGCCGCCCATGAAAGAGAGGAGTTTGGTGACGAATTCGTCAATGTCGAAGGTCCCACTCCCAGATTTCATCGCTCGGGCCTTTTGAGCACCGATGTTTGAAGCCATCAGCAAGAGAGCGGAATCCAGGGTTGCCTCCTGCGGGCCCTTGACTAGGATACGGATGAGTACGCGTCGAATGAGTGAGATTGGCTTTGGAAACCTTTATCGAACAGCACATCCGCCTTTTTGACCTGATCCGTGAGCTGTTCGGCCGAGTACTCATTCCGATTTTGTTGGTGCTCTGGGGACGCGGTTGAGCACAAGACGAAAAAGAAGTGGGGAACCAACCCTCGAGGACTTTTGCGAGGGTGCGGTAGCCCTTACGCACGACGCGTCTTTCCTCTGGATCTTGATCTGGGTCGTATGCGTCGTTCTTCGGGGACTTTGTATCACCGGCCATGTTGGTTGCGCACAACCTGCGCGTTGTGCTCTATTGTGCTTGATTGGCAGTGTCACATGTGACTCTACGCGTTTCTTAACGCAGTCTTAACGCGTACTTACCATGACATCCCACGCAGTCGGGGTAGGCGCGCCAACTCCTCCAGCTCTAAGTATCCCTGACGTCCAAAAAGTATAGTCAATCATCAAGAGCTAAATGCCATGGGCCGATGCCCTGCAATGGAACCCCCATCGCAATCGGCACCCTGCGCTACGGGGAGACTACGCTCAAAGAGTTTGGCGAAACCGTCGAATGGAGGCACTGGGGCTGTGTGACCCCATCCATTCTTTCTCGGCTGGCTAGCCTCCGCACCTTGAATCTAGTTGTAGGCTTCAGTCAGCTCTCGTCAGGCTTTGATATTTCTTTCTTTGTTCGTCAGTTGACATGTGGGTAGTACCGCTGATCAGCAAAAAATCCGTACCGCCATCTCGCTCCGACGCGTTGATCCCAGCGACATTCCGCTCTCCGCTCAAGCTATACCCACTAACAGCCTTGCCCCAAATCAACTTTCCAGCGCGCCGGGCCCCAGCCAGAGGCAACGCAGAGCCGAAAATGCCAATAGTCGTCCGGCCACCACCTCTGGTCCCAGTCAGAAGAAAAGGAAGGCAGAGTTTGAAGCCAGCCAGTCATTGACTTCGCCATCCAAGTCGCTGGGCTATGTCCCCAACGCCGAGGAAGAAGTGGCTGAAGATCAAACCCCCGAGGTTGAAGTGTAGACGAGCTGATTGTATCCTTGAACACTCAAATTGTGGGCGTCCAGTACTATTCGGGTCGGTTTCTGTTTCACATTTGCACTCTGGCTGAGCCATTGGATCGATAGGTTTGGTCGGTGTCGGCGAGCAAGTCAGACTAATCAGAGAACCCACTAATCCGTACGATCGGTGAGTCGTATACATTGTGCTATGCGAAACGAGTTACTGAATCTTCTCTCAGCAACGCTATCCAAGTCAGGAACATCTCCTCGGAAAAAGTTGGTCATGTCCCTAAAAATGTGGCGGCTCAACTCGCGCCCTTGCTCGACCAAAAAATAATTACCGTTGAAGGTGAGCGGGGGATTTGGTTTCTGTGATATGTCTCATTCGTGTTTAGGCGTGATGCAGCAAGGAAATCGTATGTTTATAGCTCGGAATCGAATATGGCATTCACCTCTATCTTGTAGTGGCTGCAACAGCCAGGAAAATCTTCACACTAGACATGTGCGTTGCTCTGTGCGTGGAAGAGCCGTTTTTGAAGTCACCCTTGCAGGACTATCAAGATGTACGGCCCCTCTCACAGGAGGCAAGAGTTGGAGCCCAAGCTCATTTGGGCGACCCCTGGCCAACGCGGTTTTCCGCCTCGCAGCGGACCTTCCACTTCGTCGGCTGCTAGTGGCCTTTCCGGTTATGGCGCTTATCCAGGTGGCTACCCGATACCATCGTACGCCGGCTCAGCATCGCAGCCGCGGCGCCCCGATCCGGCGCAATCGGCAGCTGCCCGAAAGCGCCAGGAAGAACTTCAAAAAGCCGCTGACCTCAAGAAGATGATCACCTCTCTGGAACAGGTGGACGACGAAGAACGTCGTAGCTCGCTCTTAGACCAGCTTCTGGTCACAGATGACATTTTGAAACTTCCTGCCGCGCAAGATCCTCCTGGCATCGGAAATGGTCTTATCGTCAACCTTTTGAAACATCAAGTTCGTTCTGAGTCTTGTTAGTCGGCATCCCATCTCATTTCGTATATGATCAGAGTCAAGCCCTCCAGTGGGCTTTGGAGAAGGAGAATCCGGTGTTACCAAAAAAGAGGACGACAAGCCGGTCCAATTCTGGCAGTTGAGGAAGAATGGCTCCCAGGTGATCGTCGCTTGAAGACTATAAAAATGACTCTTACGGGCGGCTTGTAGACGTATTTCTTCAATCTTGCGACCAGGAGTCCTCAGTCGACACCGCCGGTTCTTGGCAGAGGAGCTTTGTGTGCAGATTCCATGGTGCTTATTCTTCCCTGTTTCTCGTGCTAACGGTCATGCTCACCTGTTTAGGGTCTGGTACGTTGCCTTCATCTCCCACGTAAATTCAGTGCATGGACCGAATCTTGCAGGGAAAAACTCTCACCATGCTAGCATTGATTCTTGCGACCAAGGCCGACGTCCTCAAGGACTTTTCGAACTCTACTCTCATTGGTGAGTTTGTAATATTCAATTATTTACCAAGTTTATATTCTATACAATATTCAAACTAAATTGAACAATCTTCTGTAAAAATAATTTAACCTTTTTAATATGAACTATAACTAGTTGTTATTTACTCTTTTGATTATAATTATTAAAAAAATTTTTATACTTTTCAGTGTAAGTTATGCTAGTTTTACTATAGAAGGTGTAGCCTAACAAGCTAGACTTTCTTTTTAATTTGCCTTTATGGTTGTCCTAGAATTCAGATAGTTACCTTTTAATAAAATAAACGCGTACGCTGGCTGGCGTTGGTTGCAGGGCTGGCAGGGCTGGCAGGGCGTACGCCTGCCAGCCCAGCCAGCCCTGCCCCGCCTGTCTGCGTATGCTATTTCTATAGGGTATCTAATAAATAAAGGCAAGACGTTGCTGCGCTAGTTAGCATAGATTAATTAATATAAGAGAAAACATTAAATATTTGATCTTATCTTCCTTTAAGGATCACATAAAAATTTTATAAGAAAAAATAAGTCTTTGACTTGAACAGATATAAAAAAAGGTTTCAAAATATGGAGATATGATAATAATAGGGGAAATAGTTAAGCAAGTATTTACAAACGCGTACGCGTTTAAATTTATTTGCCTTTTTTCACAAAACTAAAGACTGGCGTAGGCTGGCGTAGGCTGGCGTAGGCTGGCGTAGGCTGGCGTAGGCTGGCGTAGGCTGGCGTAGGCTGGCGTAGGCTGGCGTAGGCTGGCGTAGGCTGGCGTACCAAAAAATAAAAGTAAAAAAAGAAGAGTAAGGGTTAAATTATTGCTTTAGCTGTAAAATTTAGAAAATACAGGCAGGGCTGGCTGTAAGTAGGTAAAACTATTAGTTAAAAAATATTAAAAATAATCATGAAATGCACTTTATTAATTTTAATTACTTCTTTTGAATTAAATGATAATGCTGGTCAAACATTTAGTATTATATTATTTCCATAGCGGGTGCTGAGTCAATTATAGTTTAAGCATTATTGTAGCATATTACAAATTAAGAGGAAATTTATTACTAAAAGTTTAAAAAAAAAATGAAATTAAATTTATTTATTATTATTATTGTTGTTTTTACCATTATTAGGTTCTATTGTTGCAGGTTTCTTTGGGGAGAAAATAGGAGTTAAAGGGATCTCAATTTATTACTTGTTTTTCATTA
>QVIE01001139.1:0-28709 GCA_013387415.1 Panellus pusillus | reverse complement strand
AGTCAGACTTTGCCAGCGACTCAAACATTCAATACACCATCCATCCTATCCATACTCAAACTGCATATTGGTTACTAGTGCGACTCCGACGGGTGCACCTGAACACAGACTCATGTCACTTTGAAAAGGAGGGCTGCTGCACTTCATCACATCCACGGTTCCTCCGCACTGCAATACAGTCGTGGCAGACTAAGGAGCGCATGCATCGTTCTGTTGAATCTTTTCCCCGGGCCGTCCTTTCCAGCAGCAGTGCGGCACCCACGCACTCATTGACCCTCCGCGCCGGCGCGCGGGACTTCATAATACGACATCGGCGTGTCAGCCGTCCTGCGATCACCGAACGAAACGGCAGATGTCCCGGCGGCCGAGGGTCTTGGTGACGTATGCCATATGGCAGAGAACACCTCTATTTCGACGGACACTCCGCCGAGTTAGTCTTCGACCCGCTGCGGGACCTGAATGGGAGCGCTGCGGCGCCGATTTCAGTATTGCGAAAAATTCGTAGATTTTATGAGTGACTGCACCTTATTGATCTCTCCTTGTCGTCACTCATACATCCCTGGTGTACCTCAGGACATCCATCGCATCGTCCTCGGCCAAGGATGTGTCAATGAACACATCCTTGATTGACGTGAACCTCGATTCCCCTTGGTTCCGCCTTGAGTCAGTCGATAGCACCGAGTAATTTCTCCTTGATTGTGATTGTGTTCTTTGGGTTTCAAGAAGTTTCCTGTCCGCAACGTAAGTTGTGTTCTTTTGTAGCAGTGAACTCGCCCCGGGCTCTAACTAGAATCACTAGATTCCGTTTCTTAAAACGGAGCCTATCGTCCGATTTGTTCTCCTTTCGTTTGCATCGGACGAAGGGACGAGCTTGGCGAAAGTCTAGACTCCCGAATGAAACGCTGCATGTCGGTGCTTTAGCCAACCTTTCATCATTGCACAAATCGATGTTCTTTCTAGTGTCGACTCTCCACTTCTGGACCATTACTCAGCTACCTCGGTGCTCCAGAGGCTGTATTCCACCACATTTTGCCCATCGCCGCATGCGCTCAGATTTCGAATCGCCGTCGGCCATAAAACTCCGTGTCTTTGAATACATTTTCTGCCCCACAATCGTCAATCATCGATTAATCATCTTTCATCCACCGGTTGTTCGTCCTATGTTTGAACGTTCGACAACTTATAAACAGGGCGAGGAAGAACGTGCTCCCCGTTATCTGCCATGACACTATCAACAGTCGTGAATGTTCTTACCCTTGTCGCCTTGGTTTCGGCGGCTGGATCTCTCGTTCTGCATGAGAGTCGTCCAGCTGTCCCCCATGGGTTTATATATGATGGTGCAGCCCTGGGGACCGACCAAATCACTTTGCACGTCGCATTAGCTAGCAAGAACATCTCTGGCCTCCAAGATACGTTGATGTCCATTTCTACCCCGGGCAACGCAGTGTTCAGGCAATGGCTTTCTGCGGACGAGGTGTGTTGGACACAATTGATGTCTACGCTATTCGACTGACGAAAGTGCTCAGATCAAACCATATGTTGGGCCCTCATCGGCGACGCTTGCCGCGTTCAAAACGTTCGCCACTGCGAACGGACTCAAGACGACATCTATCTCCCCGCACGGCGACTGGGTATCCCTTACACTTCCAGTCTCCCAGGCCAACACACTCTTTGGCGCACAATACGCCAAATTTTCCCACCCGTCGCTCAATCAGCCAATCACCCGCACGCTGTCGATTTCCCTGCCGTCTGAACTTGTTGGTCACGTAGAGGCCATTCATCCTAGCACGGCTTTCTTGGTGCCTCGAAAGCCCCGTGCAGTTCCATCCGTCGGAATGAATTTCGACAAGAGAGGGAGCCCGTTGCATCGTGTAACACCAGCAATCCTGCCGGCGAAACAACTCCTTCCTGCTTGCAGGAGCTGTACGGCATTCCCTTGACTCCGGCTTCTCATCGGCAGGACAATCGACTGCTAGTTACAGGATATGACGGTAGATCTCCTTCAAGGGAGTCCCTTTCTGTACGGCCCACTTTCTAGCAGCTCCCAGGATTCGCTGACTATTTGTGCAGGAGTTTTTGGCAGACTTTCGTCCCGACATTCCAAGCGACACAGGGTTTAGGTTGATCAGAATAGACAACGCAACATTCACAGCCAATAGCTCAGTGTTCGACCAACTTCTCGTGGAGGCTGACCTGGATATACAGTATACAGTCGGTAAGTTGGATTCATTGATCTTGTACACATTTCCTAAATATGTGCAATCAGGAGTTGCGACAGGAATTTCCGTGGACTTCTTATCAGTTGGTGGAAATATTTCCGACCCAGATGATTCTGGGTTCATCACCGCATTTTTGGATACAATTTCTTTTCTCGGGGGTTTGGATGAGCCGCCCGCAGTAATGACTACGTCTTATGCATTCAACGAAGTGGATATAGGGCCAACTTTCGCTACGTGAGCTTCTCCTCTTTCGTTTTGAAAAAATCTCATGCAAATCTCGCTGCAGGAAGCTTTGTAATGGGTATTCGACTTTAGGTGCCCGCGGTATCTCAGTTATCTTTTCTTCCGGCGACGTAAGTGCTTCCTCCATGGCCCATCCGAACACAACGCCAATGATGTCCTTCTCAGGGTGGCGTACGCGGAAACCACGACAACCTGACAGACTGCGATTCAACTGCGTTCATTCCGGTTTGTCATATACAATCTACATGAACATCTACAGATTATTAGAACAGACATTCCCTCCGTCGTGTCCGTGGGTCACATCTGTCGGCAGCACGCAGGGTTTCGAGCCCGAAGTTGCGGTAAATTTCACCAATGGCGGCTTCTCCAATTTCTTTCCCCGGCCATCGTACCAACGAACCGCAGTCGAGAGTTTTATCGCGACTCTTCCGAAGGATTTTCCGGGGACGTTCAACAAAAACTGGCCGCGGATACCCGGACGTCTCGGTTCAGGGCAACAACTTTGGCTTCTTTTCCCAAGGACTCCGAAACTTCAAGACCGGGGGAACGAGTCTCTCCTCGCCGACATTTGCCTCTATGATTGCACTTGTTAACGATCAACTGCTCTCTGCCGGGAAGCCGCGGCTAGGTTTCCTCAATCCTTGGCTCTACGAACACGAATCTACGTTTACTGATATCACTGCCGGCCGCAACCCCGGCGATTTGTGTCCTGCGTCATCTGTAAGTATTTTCCAAGAACCTTGTATACGACACAGCTCGAACCTACTTTCCCAGGTTGCATTTGAAGCGGTGAAAGGATGGGATCCGCTAAGTAAGTGCTCCAATACTTGGAATTCACGCGCCCGGATTTATGCTGTTATCAGCTGGGGTCGGTACCCCTGTTTTCAGCAAGCTCCTTCGCGCCGCTTTTTCTCCGTACCAGTAGCTTAGACGAGCGGTGTAAACTAAAATTCTTGCACTCTCTCCAGGGCAGCCGCCGCTGTCGTTACTTTCCATGGCTCTCTTTGATGACACAGAGAGCTATTCTTTTCTAGTGACGAGTGTCTCGGTACGATGAGTAGCTTGTCAAGAGAAAGTTTTACCCTTACACCCAAGGAACCCGAGATGAAATGAAAGAGAAAGCGGGGTCTGAACAGTGAACACAGGTGTTGTTTTCCTGAGTTTGTACCAAGCTTCTCTCCGACTCGGAGATTGCCGGCTTGCCGGCACGGAGACAGGCTTGCTCCGAACCTGCTATTTGTGTAGCGCGGCATGACTTGCATAGCCGGAGCGCGTGATTGAAGAGTCCTTCCCTCCAGTCATCATGCGCGTCGAACAAGTATTCCACCAGGTAGATCCCACAGCAGTGTCTTGCCTTTGTTCTTCGCAGTGAATGCCTGCAGCAACCTCCCCCCACAGGAAACCCATACCTCTCGGACCCGGTGCTGCCCAGTCTCTTGAAACGGCTGCTGCCTCCCAGGTGGGTCCTTCCCGGCTCCGCTACCGAAATACCAAAGCTCGCCGTATAGTGCATTGGAAACCATTGAGCCCGACTTGATACGTCTGGGAGACGATCTCGTAAATAGCGAGTGGCTATTTTCCATGCTCTTGCTGTAGAATAATTCATTTCTTATGCAGCCATACGGCCTCTGGCGCCGCTGGTGAAGGAGGCGACGCTGACGCAATACGACGCCTGGGGCAACCGCGTGGATGTGCTCCAGGTCTCCGAGGGCTGGAAGACGCTCAAGGCTTTCGCCTGCAAGGAAGGCGTCATCAGCATCCCCTACGAGCGTAAGTTCCAGGAAAACAGCCGTGTGTACTCGTTCGCAAAGACACTTCTCATGGTCGGTGATTGCCATGTGGTGCGTTATGACGCCGTTGGATCTTGACATGACCCGGGATGGCCAAGGTCAGATAATGTGCCCTTATGCGATGACAGACGGCGCTGCTCGAGGTGGGTGCGCGATCACCTCGGAGTGCCGAGATTTATATCTACTCTAGTGATGGAAATTTCGGGATCTCCGAGGATGAAGGAAGAGGTCTTGCCGCGGTTGATCAGGTATGTTTTTCTGGGTTCAAGCCAAGCTTTAGTCACAGCGATAGCTTCAATCCGGAAATCTCATATGTTTCTGGTCAGTGGATGACTGAGGTGCATTCCATTCAATTGTAAAAAAGAAACAGCATCCTTAATATTCACAGACCAGCGGTGGCTCGGACGTCTCGCGTATAGAAACCGTTGCACGTCCTGCGGAGGAACAACCCGGCGACCTTGGTCCGGCGTACCTTCTCGACGGCTTCAAGTGGTTTTCAAGCGCAGCAGAAGGTAACATGTCTGTTGCCCTTGCGCGCTCCGAGTCGCACCGGGGCACTGGTGGTCTCTCTCTCTTCCTTGTTCCCGTTCGCCTTCCGCCGTTCCCTAGTCCGCTCTCCAACAACATCCTTCTTCACCGCCTCAAAGATAAAGTGGGTACGCGCGCCGTGCCTACCGCCGAGCTCTCTCTCAACGGCGCGCGCGCGTGGCGCATCGGCCCCGCCGGCTCAGGGATCCGCCAGATCGCACCTGTGCTCAATATTACGCGAATGCACTCCGCCGTGGGATCCGTGGGCGCGCTTATGCGCTGCCTGTCCCTCGCGCGCGCATACGCGGGTGTACGCTCCGTCGACGGCGGGAAGCTGCTCAGCGAGATCCCCGCGCACATGGACACACTCGCGCGCGTGAGTGTGTTGTACCGAGCGCTGATGCACCTCGTGTTTGGCGTTGTCGTGCTGCTCGGGCGCGTAGAGTGCGGAGTTGCCAGCGTTGGGGAGGCAGGAAGGCTTAGGTTGCTGACACCTGCTGTGAAGGCATTTGCGGCGCTGACGGCGGTGCCGGCGATGGAGGAGTGTATGGCCGCGCTGGGCGGGCAAGGGTATATGGAAGAGATGGGGATGGGAGGTACGTTGGGCAGCCAGTATTGCCCCTCGTTCTCCAAGTAAATCCATCGCAGACTCATCCGAGACACTCTTGTCGAAAGAATTTGGGAAGGCACCGTTGACGTTTTAGCACACGACCTCATCCGCTCCAGCCGTGCCAAGGGTGTCATCGAGGAGTTTTGCCAGGTATCATCTTCCCAGCGACTACCTCTAATTCTAACAACGTTCTCATAGTGGGGTCAAGGCATAATTGCGACAGCTCGCCCCAAGACCCCCGGCCTCCCACGCCTGCAACACGCCCTGACCGTGCTCCCCGCTTTCTTCCGCAAGACGTACAACCCACTCCTCGGACGCCCATTGCTGATGCTCTTCGCGCAGGCCGCGGCTGCTGTGTTTCTCCTCGAGCACGAAGTGTGGGCGGCTGCACCTGGGGGCAGCGACGAGGCGGTGTTCGCGCGCTGGGTCGCGGAGGGCGGGCTGGAGGCATCAGTGGCGGAACTTGCGGCGTTGGACAGCCTGGACGCAGGCGGCATAGAGGAGCGTATCCGGGTCAACCGGGAGGTGGTCGCAGTGCCTGAGAGCGGGGTGGAGAAGGCCAAGCTGTAATATATAGTGTTCGTTCCCCCTTTTTTGTATTGTGTGTATATCTACTGAATAAGACGGAGCTGTGTTCAGCTCAGATTGTCAGTCATCAGTATTCAAATACGCTCGACGCTAGGACCTTCTGCGCGCGATCGGCCGGGCACGGGCATTCATGCCTTCTTTGTCATTCAATAAGGCCCACAGAATGATCCCGCCCTTTCTTTGTCTTGTGCGGTCGCACCAGCGCTGGAACCAATCCATCAAATCTTGTTGGGCTACGAGGGCAGCGGTGTTATCCCAATCGGGTTACTCGTCCGTCCTTTGGCAGGCCCCACGTACATTCTTTGCGATGGTTCTGCAGCTTGGAGGCCGGCTATCCTTCATTGTGGTTTGGGTCTATTTCAAAGGAAGGAAATGCGACCGCTCTCAACCTCCACCTTCCTACGGTTTTCGTTGGTCATGTCTGATTGCATCGAATTCTGCGACTACCCACTCGAGAGAGACCTGAAGCAGTTCGATTTGTCGTTTGACATGGCCATGGACATCCCCGCACTTCCTAATCACATCGCGCCGGCGGCCCGCCGTTCGATGTACGACCCCATCACTCCCGACCCCTTCTCCTTACTCAACCCAACCGACCAATTTGAAGCGAACTTCCGCTTCGAGTTTAGCTTGGGCGCGTCGCCCACCCCGTGCGTCTGTCCCACCCTCGTCGACGAAGAGGCGGGGCTCGTGCCAACACGCTACGGTCCCGAATTTTTAGCCTATGCTGCTGACATCAAGTCGTTCAGTGACGCTGGCATGGACACACCAGTCGACGGACACCCGAGACTAACCACAGTCAACACACCCGAAGCTGCCTTCGATTGGACCTCGCGGGGGACATTGTCGCCCGCACCCTCCGCCCCATCGCAAGCGCCGCCCGCCGCTTTCTCGTCGTCGCGCATAACCGTCGCGAAGCGCAAGGCGGCGGACCCCTCCGGTCGCCCCGCAAAGAAGGCCAAGCGCGCGCCTCCTACTGCCCGCCCTGTCACCGAGCACCTTTCATTCAACCCGCCTCCGGGGCACGAGCTCGTTCCAGACCGCTTCTGGTACCTCCTTGAGCTCGGCTGCGTCCCATTGAAGAAGCGTGGTGGCGACTGCCAAAAGGTCGAACTCGTCTGCAACTTTGGCGGCTGGTGCACCCGATCTTCGAAACGGCTTCATGATATGGCCCGTCACGTCGACACCCATAGTTCGGAGCGGCGTCTGCCTTGCCCCGGGTGCCCTGCGGTGCTCGCGCGGCTTGACTCGTATAATCGCCATCTTAACAACAACTTCGCGTGCACCAGCCCGAGTGCGGAGCGCTTGGCGCGTCTCGCTGAGTTCGTGGCAATGCCCGACGCGATTGTCAAGATCCGCGAGCGCGATGCAGCGGTGACGTCCCTTGAGAAGATGAAGTTGAACCAATATTTGTGAGTTTCCCTGCAATCTCCCTTTCTTCTTCACGCTCTGTTTCTAAAATGCTTGTCAGGAAGGCGAAATTTGAGGAGTTCCTCAGCGATGACGCTACAGCTTGAACACCCCTAACCATGCCGCTGCCTGCTACATTATACTTATGTATCGCCCTTCTTTCCGCTGTCCTAGTTTTACTTTTGCCCTCTTTCTTTTGCAAACCAATCTCGCATTGTACACTTACCACTCACACAACGGCATCCAGTATCATCCCAACTATGTATTTACACTAGGTTTCAATCTATCCCGGTCTCTTTCGTTAGGGTTCATGCACATAGATAGATCTCCTCGCATTCAAATAGCATTTCTTCTATCTTGCGCGCCGAAAAAGTAAGTGTCATACCGCTTCAATGACCGATTGGTGTATAGAGAACATCGGAAGTACGGCGGAACCTGAATTCGTTGATGGCTAGGTGCTACCGGGGTTCATTGGATGAGGAACGAAGGGGAATGATGTCGGCGGGGAGCGGTCCCCAGATAAAGTGGTTAGAACGTCTGCGGAGTGAATCGTGGCACGGACTTGGTGGAAAAAATCACTCAAAAAGAGAGTCAGAGCTTGGAGAAGATGAATCTTTTTGTTCCGACAGTTGTTACATCTACAACATGTACACACGCGCAACTCGTTAGATGTACCTACATAGCAGTGAACAGATAGAAATAAGCGAGATAACGCCCTTGTCAGAGTGTGAGGTTATATTCGTATTCATCGCTAGAATTCTGTGCCATCCATAGAACGACAACCGACAGCATGAGCGCGACATTCTGCGAGACATTCGCATAGCCGTAAAATTTGAATTGCTCCGCATGGTCGGGAATTATGTACTTGAGCACCAGCACTGTCTGAAGGCCCGACGGTCAGCTGGCGGTGAGAAAGAGAGATGCGAAGACGCACGACGCTGCCGGCCAAGCCCCCCGCCATCAAAGCAAACCCAATAAAGAGAAAGAGCCGCGCACGCCAGACAGCGCGGGGGTCGCCGAACCCGTCCTGGCCTCGAATTCTATCCTTGTCGATGAGGTTGATGACGAAGTATCCGAGGATCGAGCAGAGGCCCGGGATCCAGTCGACAAAGCCGACATGAACGGGTGGTTCGGTGTCAGGCTGCCCCCACGGTGCTTTCGCGTGCGCGGAAACGATGCAAGCGTCCAGGAACAACCAGTTGGCGAGGGCAAACTGTGGGTGCGCAGCTGAGCATGTGGAGGCCCTGGAAGACGTTGGCGGGACATACTAGGCCACCTGCAAGATATACGCCAACGGTTCGACGATGCTTGCTGAGATCTACGTTGGGAAACGGGTTGAGGCAGACCCGCCGCGGATCGTAGTTGGCGTGAGGCAGGGACATTGATTGCGACCGTTTGCTCCGTTTCCTAATTAGGCATTACGCCCGGCCGCTGCCGCTGCAGCGATGATGTCTAGACGTGAATCATGGTCGTGCCTCCTACATCGCACCACCCCAAAAAATCGATTCACGCCCCCATAGCGCAGCGCTGGATGTATGTCCTCAAATTCTGCTGAGTCAAGAACCGCAAGGGCCGAAGATGTCGTGCAATGCCACCGTAACTACAGGTATTTCTCCCCGCATAGTACTACATGGCATGGAAAACCACATCATACATGCAGGCGTGGGCTGGGGGGAACATGGGCGCTCTCGAGGTCATTGTCGACACAATCAACGAGGCCGGGAAGTGGATCGTTGCCGCGATGAGTCTATTTCTATGCGCACAGTGACCGTCGAGCATCTCAGTGGTTTGTGGCATGGATCTAGAGGACAACGCGTCACCGTCGCCTACACCAAGGGGAAGGTGTCTCGCTAATGGTCGCCGACAGCGCTGATTTAGATCGGCTCGCTGGGTGCGGTGAACTTGATGGTAAATGGGCGGCGTGAGCGGGTAAAAAGTACCACGGCCGTCGATTGCCAATTGAATACTACGAGACGACCTGCTTCAGCTCGAGCGAAGTCACATTCGGCTGGACATGAAAGTGTCAAGCGATCTAGTTTTGTCTTCAAACTGGCTGGCATATGCATGCGTACAGAGGCGGCGCGCTGCGGACGGCGATTTCAGAGAGGAGAAATCTTGGCGGAATCGGTGCGAGAAAAAGGCCATAAATCAAGCCAAAAGAAAGGATACAGGCGTTGGCGCGAGAAATGTGTAGCATCTGTTCGCCGGGCGCCCCGAAAATTTCAAGAATTTCCGATCAACATCAGCGAGTACATTGTAAATGATCTCGTGCGCATGGCCGTACCCCGCGCTGGGTGGCCTTATCTTAGACTGAGCATCTTTGAATCTTAGCATGCCCTTGTAGCGGTCACACAGGCCTAAGAACCAAAAGCAAAGACACGTACAAACATGTGCAAGTAAACAACGCTTTTGGACGAAAAAGGAAGGTACATCAGGAAATGCACATTTTTTACCGAATAATCTCCCGTCGTGTAGCGAGCCGCGCATCGTACCACGGTGGCTGCGCCGCGGCAGTTTAATGGTATGTGCGACCCATAGCAGGGGCCCCATGGACACGAGGTGCAAGCGAACGAGTCATGGACGCTGCCCTACCGAACGGACACGTGAAGGACGAGGAGAGGAGAAGGATGAAGAGGCCAACGACACGCAGCGCCGAGCCAACGCTTTGCCCGCCCCCGTCGTGCGTATGGACAAAGGCTGCGAAGCAAGTCGGTATCCATGATCGGCCGGGGAAGGGGCGCTGCAAGGTCTCCTCGAAGACGTTGTGTGTCTGAGATTCCCCAGTGGCCTCGTCATCCCACCAGCAAGCCCGAGGCCCACTCCCGCCGTTACCCGTGCTCTTCGAGAACTTCTCATCAACAGAAAGAGACCACACCGACCCATGCAGGCGGAGGCCTCAGCATTCGTCGTCCTCTGAGCAGATAAAGGACGGGAACGGGGTGCCCATGAGCTCGGAAGACCGAGGGAGGGGAACGGTGGCGCAAGAGGATATCGGTTAAGGACGCAGGACATACGATCCAGGGTAGGAGACGCCTGACGTCGAAGGGTGAGGACGGGCCCCCGTCCTTGAACGGTGTGCACAAGAGCGGAGTAGATGTCATGAGGACGATTTGTACATCAAGGAGGAAAGCATGTTTTGGCAAGAATAATACAGGCGCGACTGGTGATCCAAGGGCTCAATCAGCGACGGTGGAAGGTACACGAGTCTGGAAACGTAGATGCGTAACAGGTGTGCGAATACATTTGCTTTCGTGTGGATACAACACTGGGGAAAGGGGATTCGCTGGTGTCGCGAGACAGTGGATCGGAGGAAGACCGGATCGTACGATATTTCGAGGTGGCGCGAGCGCGAAAGAGGAAAAGTATCGCAAGGCGGCAGGAGGAAAGAGAGGATTTCCGGAAAAGTGGAGGCGATAGAGACGGGGGATAAATGAGAGTACGATCCAAGCAGTGAGTTGCGAAATGCCGCGTAACGTGGTGTGGATCAGGTCTCCGCTGTGTGATCGTCTGCCTCGGTTTCAGCATTAGACTCGGCGTCTGCAGCGATGGCGGCAGCCTCTGCCTCAGTCTCCTCGGCTATAGTGTCGCCGACGGCGGGTGCGGAAGACGCGGGCGCCGTCGTTTTCGCCTGTCGGCGTGATACCGGTCAGTATACGAGAAAAGCACGATGAACAAGCCAACTAACCTTGGAAGCCGGCTTTTTGGAGCCAGCACGAGACGCAGGCTTTACAGACGCCTTGGACGCAGGCTTTGCAGACGCCTTGGACGCAGGCTTTGCAGACGCCTTAGACGCAGGCTTGGCCGATGCTTTCGATGACGGCTTAGCCACCTTGGACGCCGGTTTGGCAGAAGCAGCTTTGCTAGCGGGCTTGGAGTCGGACTTGGTCTAAACGGACAGACAAGCAGACCCAATGAGTAGACGTAATAGAGGGCAACGATCTCGCGGCGAACCTTCTTGGCAGGCGGTGCCTCTTCATCCTCTGCAGCGGGGGCGGGTTCGTCGTCGTTGGCCTCAGCTTCGGCCATAGGCTCCTTGCGCTTACGGCCCCGTTTAGGCTTCTCAGCACCATCTTCAGCTTCCTTGGGCTCCTTCTTCGAGCGGGGCTTTGCAGCCTTCTTCGCGGGGGCCTCCACTTTGGGCAGA
The DNA here is from genome assembly GCA_013387415.1 of Panellus pusillus. NCBI lineage: Eukaryota > Fungi > Basidiomycota > Agaricomycetes > Agaricales > Mycenaceae > Panellus > Panellus pusillus. The sequence continues at coordinate 17,177 of QVIE01001139.1, read as the reverse complement.
TCCTTGATACGGCTCGAGCGACGAGGCTCGGCAGCAGCGGTCTCGCCATCGGCAGCAGCTGCAGCTTTTCTGGCCATATTTGAAGGGCAGAGTCGGGAGGGGAAAAATGAGGAAAGGCGACGAGGAAGATGAGCGCAGGAGGCAAGACGCGTGCAGCTGCCCAACGTCGTGGCTTGTTTGGCCTGTCCAGCCGCTTTTTCCCAGCACGTGCGTCGCGTTAGACGATCAACACATCTGACCTTTTTCGCGTCCATTGGCTCAGCAAAAGCCCAGTTGCCCTGAGATTTTCTTGGTACGTGTTATATATGTACAAGTTTACCTCGGCAAAAATTTGGGAAAATATGGCGTCGAAGTGGCTTCGCTTGGCTACTTTCGAACGATGAATGTGAACGCGGTAGTAAGACTATGACCGCGCCTACCCAGGATCATCGAGGATTCCGGCGACAATAAAGAAGATTTTGACGAGGCTGTCGAGGGTCTACGCGGTCAGAGTTTGGACTATACTGAGCAGGAGGGTTAGTATCCGCTCGCCTTCCGTTCAACTAAATCGACTGACAGTCAGTTCGGAGAGAGTCGGAGAGCCAGGTCGTGCGCAAGATTGACTGGAGCTATGTTCCGAGGCCTCCAGTTTTTCGACAAATCGTCACCCAGGACTACTCTAGGCCATCTCTGTCCTTGACTTTTCCTATCTGAGCGCCCCGGGCCCCACCTACCTGCCTCAGCGTTTTGACCTCGGAAAAGTAATCGGCATCGCCTGGTTTCTCTGAGGGAAGTGCATCCTCGCCATGCTCGGCGTGAACTACTCTGGCTCTCGTCGCCTGTAGTTTCCTGCTCGGCATCTTCGAAGGGCCTCTTCAGCCCCGGCTTCAAGCTAACATCGACCCGGTGGTACACACAGAAAGTGTGCTCCTCTATTTCTTCATCGCCGGTACGCCCGCAAACGCGCCGTTCCTCGACATATCGCGATCGAGCCATCGTGGTCGAGCGTATTGCACGCCAGCCATTGGACTGGCATCAAATACGTGCCGGTCATTTTTGGGGCGTCGATGCAGGGCTTGATTGTTTCTAGGAACATCAAACTGAAAGCGCAAGCAGTTAGAGAGACGCTCAAGGACCTGCGCGTCTAGCTCGTCGTCAAACGCTCTTCCTCTCGCAGTCCGGCGGCGCCGTCACAACCAACTTCATCGGGATCATCATCAAGGGCTTGGGGCACAACCAGTTGCGCTCCCTTCTCTTACAGATCCCAGCCTTCGCGATCCAGCGCGTAATCAGCTGCCTCGCTGTCACCGGGATTTCCAAACAACCTTTGCTGAGCGTGCAAGCCGCACGACGCGTGAAATCGCAACAGAAAAGGCACTAAATGGGAGATAAGAACCGTGCTTGTTGCCGACCATGACCAAACGTGTAACGCACCAGCCTCCGCCAAGTTAGATATGCGCCTCGGAATGGGAGGTATGGCTTGGGTTCTGAGCGCATGATGCTCCCAAACAAAAAGATGCGCAAACAAAATAACGATCATCATCTATATCTCCCAATAGTAGAGAGAGAGCTCGACACATACCCTTTGCTTTGCTGATTTGAGCGGTCCTCTAGCTCGGGTGAGAGCTTTCGTAAATTTGAGGAACGAAGACTGACCACTCCCCAAGATGAATGTTGTCAAACCCAATGAGTCAACGACTGTCCACCAAGTCAACGATTTAAGTTGCGTGAGTTCGACGACTCAGAGTTCAGACAAGTTCTAAGACCACGCCTCAAGAGTCTCTTGAAATCCTCGCGCAGCACCGCCTATATCTATATATTGTATGAGCAAGGCTGGATCATTTGTGCCTGGACGATTGTCATCAAAGCGCCTTTACACCTTTATCGATCTCTTTGTAACTTGTGCCACTCCCCACGCCACTCGTTCCAAAGAAAAATTACCTGAAATGACAAGTAATCCAGCGTTTTGTTCGCCCACGAGTTCGGTGGAGTCACCCGTTGCAGAAATCCATCACTCAGATGTACGTACATCTCTTTGCGCTATGTCCTCAAGCTTTGGTCGGCTGTCCTCCATTGTCGTCAAAGCAGGGTTTATAAAAGACGAGTACGCAAGCCGTTCTCGCCACTCCCCATCTGCGGCGCATCTCTGTCTGCGACAGTCCTCTGCTGGTGCCATTCGTGTCTTGATACCATGTCTACTGCCGTCTCTTACAATAACCGTTTTGAACGGGAGTTCGACGCACATGTCTTCGACGCGACCTGTTCTGTCGATGAACACATCCTGGCCGCTCTCCGCAGCTGCGCTGCGCCTTCCGCTCTTTCCTTAGACTTCACGTTCCCCGGCACTTACACCATACCATCAACTCACATCTTGAATTATGACCCCGCCGCTCCTTATCCCATGACTCTGCCCATTCCTACTACCCCATTTGGGATGGGCCTCAGCTTTGAAACGTCTGGATGGCGCGCGCCTGCTTGGCGGTCGCCGGCATGTAAAAGGATCGAGGAGGGGGGTATCAATCCAGCTCTCTTACTCGACGACGTAGACGGTGTCTCTGACCCGGAGGATCACTTCGACAACGCCCCCTCGCTGGATGACGCATCCTCGCTTGACGATGCTCCCTCCATTGTTCATGCTTCTGCCTCCTTCACCAATGCTTCGAGCGTTTCGTCGATTTCGGAGGACGAGGACGATAATAGCGACAGCGAGGACGATGATGGCATGGACACTGATCTCGACTACCGCCCCAGGGTCACTCCTGCCAACCGCCCTGTTCGTCGCTTGCCTGCGCGTCCCATTCCCAAATCCGTCGTCGTATCGACTTCGAGTAGCACTCCATCCCATACATTCCCCTCCTTCAGGCCCTCTGAACGCAGCCCAAAGCGCAAGGCGGAGTGTGCCTCCTCTTCCCCCCAGAAGAGGATCAAGCGCACGCCCTCCACAATGCTTCCTATCTCTGCCCCCAACTTCCTCGCCCCGCCACCGGGCGGCGACATCGTCCCCATGCGCTACTGGCACCTTCTCGAGCGGGGCTGCACTCCGTACCACGGCGGACTCCTCTGCAACATCGGCGGCTGCACGACGGCGACTCGCAACTACGCGGACATGGTGCGGCACGTCATTACACATTCGCCGGAGCAGCGCGTTCCCTGCGACGGGTGTCCCGCGACCTTGGCGCGCGAGGACGCGCTGTTGCGCCATAAGACGCGCCGCAGCCAGTGCAGGAAGGTCAGCGCCGTGCGCGCGGCATACCTTAGGGAGTTCAAGCAGCGGCCTGATATTGTCGCGAAGCTCCGAGAGTGCGAGACTGCGCCATCTCCGAAGGAGAGGATGGCTGCGAACGTTAGTTTGTGAGTTTTTTTTGTCTCCCTTGCACCGTCGTTCGCTTCGCTTACTACGTTCTTCCAGGATAAACGCGTTCGACAAGGCCTATGCCGTCCATTTGAAGAAGAACCATATCATCGAGGATTGAATCGTCTTCAGCACTTCGCTTCGATATGTACTGACATGCTCTCTGACCGACGTTCTTTGTTTCCCGCTCATCCTCATCTGTATCTCATCTGTATCAATATCGTCACACACTCATTGCTAGATCTTTCTTAATCATGTATCCCTCCTGATAGTCCTTTCTGTCCTACTACCGTATGTACAAATTTCATTAGAAGCATGTAATAGGCTGCCGCTACATCCACTTCCGGCGAGTTCCGGGGAAACCATATGAATCTGAACGAGCCCGTTGCCGAGGTACGCAGACAGGCGGACGCCGGAGAAACCGTGAAGTACGTGTCCGTACATCGGAACCTCGAGTCGCGGCCCTCAAATCATCAGTTTGCGGAGAGAGCGGAGAGCAATAACGAGGGAAGTGACAAAGTCGTCATCCATCTTGGACCACTGAAAATTTAAATCGAGGTCTGTGATGTTGGGGATGAGCAGGGGAAAGTGTTCCTTTGGGAAGTCAGGGTCGAAGCCCATTGACAGTGAGCGGAGGATGCGGATGAACGTTCTAAGAAGATGAGGAGGGATGTTATTTCCTCTAGGTGAGAGAGGCTGAAAATGACGAGGTGTTCCAAGGAGGGGAGGTTGAGGTACTGGAGGATTTGCACGCTGCAATATTTGAGATATTGACTCGCCGTTCGCATCGTACCCAAATCCACCGAGATACAGACATTCCAAGTCCGAGTGCGTAACGAAGTGGGAGGAATCGGCTTCAAACAGCGATTTGAATTCAAAAAAGACGCGGTCCATGGCGAATATTCGGAGCAGCGGAGAGCAGTTCGTTCGACACACGTCCGGACATCGCGTCCGTAGAAACCTTCGTGCTGTTCACCGCAGCTACAGTGGACAAGGAAGGGTGCAGGGTCGCCTTGGCCGAGAGTTAGAGTTTTCAAGAACGGGAGGGGGCGCTTCAGGTTCCGGAGTTCCTTCGACAGGTACAGCCCCGATTCTGCACGTTGGTTGGAACTTGGAAGGTGTTTGTAGACCGCAGTGTTTCTGAGGATAGGTATTACTTAGCTGCTTGAAGCTGCCGTTGAGTGAGATACTTAGACGATGGTGCGGTGCGGGCTCGAGTAACTTCATGGGATGATAAACATGCCTTCCTTCCTTCCGTGTAACAGGTTTTCGAGAGTCCCGTTATAAGACCCGAAAGAGCCCCTTCAAGCTTCAAGTTCCTTCCAGGATGCGTCGGGGCTCAATCTACGAGGTTCAGCTTTGGGTTTGGGCGGCATATCGACGTACACTGGCACGCGTTCAGTAGATGATGTCCACCCCGTCTCCGATCATTTGACTATCGCTGCATGCTCCGCGCTCTCGTTGTCTTGGTGACCCCTGCCATTGGAGAGGTCTCGTGAAATTTTGCTCCTGTTTTCTCGAGCTTCAATGGACAAACGCTCGGCTAACCCATCCCGCGCGGTTGATGTACCGACGTCGCTTAAAATCAACGTCTCATGTCCTTCACCCTCATCGACGACCGGGACCCGTCCATTGCTTACACGGGAACCTGGGTTAAAGGCGGCACCGCCCATGAACACGCCGGCACCGTCTCCAGCTCTGTGGATGTCGGAGACAGTTTCTCTGTCCCCTTTACAGGTACTTTCGACCACACATGTCCTGTGCTTTCAAGCTCACGGAGCTCTCCATAGGCACGTCGATTGGGGTCTATGGAACGTATGACTCAAGCTCCGCTGGTGTGAGGACGTCCTATGCCATCGACAAGAATACAGCGGTCGTTGTTACCTCTACCGCATCTGCGAGTGGCAACGATGACTACCAGCAGCTCTTCTGGCAGTCGGGCCACCTTGCCAATACTTCCCAGTACGTTCCTCGGCTCTTTCATCCCGTCTTCCGCCTATAAAATGTCTCATAGCACTCTCGTCGTAACGATGAAGGCGGTGAACACAAACCAGGAGCTGGAGAAGGGACCATTTGTGGGATGCTCTTCTGGCGCTCACGGATCCACAAAACTAAACTCATCCACGACAGGGTTTGATTTTTTCAACGTAACTTTGGCGGCAGCAGCGGCCTCTTCTGCGTCGGCGAGCCTTGCTGGGTCAAGCTCATCGTCAAGAACTCCCGCTGCGTCACAAACGAAAACGAGAACGTCTAGTTCATCGTCGCCGTCAAGCACATCTCCGACCATAGTGGCTACCGACAATTCGAACAAGTCGACGTCGCATGCCGGTCTGATAGCAGGGATTGTCATGGCGCTGTTGGTGGTCTTGGGGCTGGCGGGCGCATACTTCCGACGGAGACGCCGCACGCGATTTATGAACTCCGCGCGTGTTGATATGACGGGTGAGCACGACCTCTAATCTAAGAGCCCCTTGATCCTGACTCTCCCTCTGCAGCCTCGGGGGTGGTCCTTCGCCTATGACTCCCATGAGTGCCTCCCCCGCATCTCCTGGATCTGCATACCCTCCGCAAGTACCACCCACATATGGGCTGGGCACGGCCGGAGCCTCATTCAGCGAGGGTTACGCTCCGTTGGCCTCCCGCAATGCTTCTACACTGTCCCTCGATCCGTACGCCCACCCCGGCGTCGAGCCCGCCGTCTCCGTATCGTCCGCGCTAGCCTCACAAAGCCGCGGCCCGCTCTCCGTCGTCAACCCTTCCGTGCCCGCCTCCGATCAGGCGTCGTACTACTCCGACTCGATCGCAGATCTCAAGCGCCGCCAGCGGGAGGTTGTCAACTCGTACGAGCAGGGCATCGGTGGAGGTGGCCCGAGTCTGATACAGCACGTCGATAGCGGTGTGCGCGCGCTGCCCGTGGATCACGAAGGCTCTGCTTCGATTGAGCTGCCCCCGGTTTATACCCCCAACTGACAATTTTAAACATACCACACTCGTTTCGTACAGACCACATCCCTGCCGTGACCCAGTATTTATACCGGCTTAACTTATTCTAGTCTAATGATACCTTCTCGACGCAATTGCATTGTCTCGATCGTTCAATGACAATTACATTGAAGCACTGAAGTACATTGATACAAGATTCCTCGGCCAAGATTTGTAATCTGCTTTTTTATTTTGTCCTATTTATGAGACCGAAGGTAATACAGACGATATTCAGATAGCGGAAAGTTCATTTTTGAGCGGTTCAGCGTTTAATCGAGGTCGAGCTGGAAGAAATGATATATAGATCAGCTGAACCACTTTCGAGTCCGGGGAGGAAACGGACGCACCGCCACTGCTGCACGGCGGACACGAGAGTCTCCGTGCCGGCGGGCCTGCACATTAGCGCGGCGGTCGCGGGAGTCACCCCGCTCGCCAGAGTCGCCGTGGCGACGAGCCTGCAAGTTCGAGCGGCGGTCACGAGAGTCGCCCCGCTCACCCGAATCTCCGTGGCGCGGGCTGCGAGCCTTGATCTAGGCCATGTATGAGGGAAAAAGACACTGAGCGAAAGGACGAGCTACAGACCTGAGTGCTACGGCCGCGGCGGTCGCGGGAGCTTCCGCGCTCCTGTGAGTCGCCGTGGCGGCGAGCTTCTACATTGGCGCGGCGGTCACGAGAGTCACCTCGCTCGCCAGAGTCCCCGTGGCGCGGGCTACGAGCCGCGACCTAGGTTCTGGGTTAGAAAGACAGATATGGTGAGTGCAGTAACCTACCTGAGTGCTGCGCCCCCGGCGATCGTGAGAGCTGCCGCGCTCCTGCGAGTCGCCGTGGCGGCGAGCTTCCACATTGGCACGGCGGTCGCGAGAGTCACCGCGCTCTCCCGAGTCTCCGTGCCGGCGGGCCTGCAGATTCGAGCGGCGGTCACGAGAGTCCCCTCGCTCACCCGAGTCTCCGTGGCGAGGGCTGCGAGCCGCAATCTGGAAGTTTTTGTGAGAGACTGTCGACAGATGGTAAATAGACCACACAAACCTGAGTGCTGCGACCGCGGCGGTCGTGAGAGCTCCCACGCTCCTGCGAGTCGCCGTGGCGACGAGCCTCCACGTTGGCGCGCCGGTCGCGCGAGTCGCCGCGCTCCCCCGAGTCACCGTGGCGGCGGGCTTGCAAATTCGAGCGGCGGTCACGAGAGTCTCCGCGCTCGCCAGAGTCGCCGTGACGACGAGCCTGCAAGTTCGAGCGGCGGTCGCGGGAGTCCCCGCGCTCACCGGAGTCACCATGGCGCGGGCTGCGAGCGGCAACCTGGTTTGTATGAGGGTAAGTTGATAGATGGTTGGTCGAAGAACAGACCTGAGTGCTGCGGCCGCGGCGGTCGTGAGAGCTTCCGCGCTCCTGAGAGTCACCGTGGCGACGAGCCTCCACATTGGCACGGCGGTCACGAGAGTCCCCGCGCTCACCAGAGTCACCGTGGCGGCGGGCCTGCAAGTTCGAGCGGCGGTCGCGAGAGTCACCGCGCTCCTGCGAGTCGCCGTGGCGGCGAGCTTCCACATTGGCACGACGGTCGCGAGAGTCACCGCGCTCTCCCGAGTCTCCGTGCCGGCGGGCCTGCAAATTCGAGCGACGGTCACGAGAGTCTCCGCGCTCGCCAGAGTCGCCGTGACGGCGAGCCTGCAAGTTCGAGCGGCGGTCGCGGGAGTCGCCCCGCTCGCCAGAGTCGCCATGACGCGGGCTGCGAGCGGCAACCTGTTTTTGTGTGAGGCTAAGTTGATAGATGGGTGGTGTAAGAACAGACCTGAGTATTGCGGCCGCGGCGGTCGTGAGAGCTTCCGCGCTCCTGAGAGTCACCGTGGCGACGAGCCTCCACATTGGCACGGCGGTCACGAGAGTCCCCGCGCTCACCAGAGTCACCGTGGCGGCGAGCTTGCAAGTTCGAGCGGCGGTCACGAGAGTCCCCGCGTTCCTGCGAGTCGCCGTGCCTTCGCGCTTCTACCGCGGCACGGCGGTCACGCGAGTCGCCCCTCTCGCCAGAGTCCCCGTGGCGCGGCGCCCGCGCTACGATCTGGAAGAGTAGAAGACAGGTAAGAATAAAGTTTTCAATGGCACGACCCGGTATTGCGGACCTCAGGGTGCCTTCCACGGATCGCATCTCCAAAATTGGCGACGTCGCTGACGGCCTTGATGCCGACGGCATTAAGCTGCACCTGTACAATGGATTCGTCAGAAAGGTTGTTTGGTGCACATGAGAGGGTGTTCTGAAGTAGGGAAGAAAGGCGACCCACAGGTCTGGCTGAGGCGGCCGAAAGAACGGCTGCGATGACGAAGACAGTGAAGTTCTTGTTGAACAACATATCGAGATGGAAAGTGCTAGGAAAGTTGGCTTGTTGGTATGGCTTGGAGTGCGGTTAGTAACCTGGAGTACTGTGTGCAGCACTGGCCAGTTTTTATACCCAACATGAAAGAGAAATACCACCCAAATGCGCTTCAGCCAAGACTGAATGATGCCGTGTGGAAGTACGCTTATGCGTGTCGCGCTCATCGAGCGTCTTGGCTGTGGGTAGGACTTTCGGATGTTGTCGACATCTTCAGCAGGGACCGGAGATGGCATTCCACGGTGCGCAGTGGCCCAGGTGGATATGGTTCTATTTCCGCACCATTTCAGGAGTCGAACAAGGCTAAAAAGTCACACCTTGAGGCGCCAAGCTCGAGTGGAGACTGCGCGTGAAAGGAGCGGTGCATGCAGCTGTTGATTGATCGAGGCTTCATGAAAGTCCTGGGACTGCTTCGAATTCTGCCCGCGGTTCCAAAAAAAGGCCTGTGAAGGCTGAGGAAGCCAAGGAATCTCCGGTAAACGACCATGTTTTCTTCTCGTACCGGTCAGGCCGGAAAGCGTTGGAGTGGCACACGACTGTTTTTGCCGGTCTTATTAATCGTGTTCTTGGCTGCCCCACAAACATAGATCTCGAGGCACAGACGGTGCAATGCCATGCCAGTGCGTGCTCGACTCGGAGGAGCACGCCAACAAGTGTCATTATTGAAGATGACTATTATTCTGAGGTGGGACTTTTGCATGCGGCCTCCAAGATGTGCTCGTGAAGATTGCGAACGGAGGTGCATGTAATGAATTTCGTCTTGGCTGGCCATTACTGGGGCCGGACTAAAAGTGATTCAAACTCCGCCCGACTCCGACCACCTTCTGCAGGTCTACGAAGCAAGATGTTTTGTGCTTCCCATAGTTCGATTCTGCCCAAATTTCTACTCGCTGTACCGCCAGATAGTATCTGGCTCATGGACTTTTGGCTTCGGCTGTCTTCGCCCTCAGCGAAAACAATCCTACTCCGATCACTCAATAATATTCTTGCGGCGCGCCCTGGGCCCCTGGCGCGATGCGGCAACTTATTTGCTGAGAGAGCTCTGACCTCAGAGTCCGCAAAGAGAAACTGAGACAGCTCTGGCTAGCGGAAGTGCATTGCGCTGTGTGCTTCATACATCCTCTTCCGCGAATCTCTCGAACCACTCTGTCTCAAGAACTCTGGTCTCCGGTTGAGCGCGTCATAGGACCGCACTGAAAGCCCCCAAACTCCGGTCCGCCCGTATCCCTTACCGGCATCTTTTGTCAAGACACCTCGTCCACAGATCAGCAGAATGGTCACCGAAATTTGTGGGCCAGTAGTACCAGTCGACGACCGCCTTCATTCCTTCCACTAACAAATGATCACCGCAGCTCCCTCGTCGCTGAGTCTGCTTGAATCTTGTGCTCTACACGCCTGAAATTGTACCTAATAGCTTGTCGCTTTTTTCGACGAGAGTCAGGGCGAAGCGAGGTGCCTCACGAAGTTTGGTATATGGCTCAAGTCCACGGCGGGAGGGCGTTCTTATTCATGGTATGTACTCGCCCATCCTCAACTATAGCACGAAATAACTGATCGGTTCGTTATGAAGTTCAAGGATGGGGTACGAGAGCTCATTTTCGTCACCCTTGGTATCCCCTTACTGTGGGCGTAGGCAACGACGACGCCCGACTCCAAGCACGCTGCTGGCATGCCATCGTCGGAATACTTACAGCCGGGACTGCCGTCTCTGTCATCTTACAGAATTTACTCCTCAGCCGGTTCTGGAGAAAGTACGTTTAGATCCTCCCCCTTTCCAATGAAGGTCTAATTGCGCGCAGCATCCGGAAGCACCTCCTCGGCACTGCTTTTGCCGTTACCCGGTGCGCTACCAGAATCCTTGTCTGACCCACTGCCCCACAGGCCGTTCTAACATCGGCGGCGGATGTCGTCATTGCGCCTTCCTGAAATGGAACAACTCGCCTCTAGTCACCCACTTGTCTGGTTTGTCGCTGCTCTGCATCGTTCTCCGTGCAATCGCGTTTAACGTACACTAGGGTCGCCCTCGTCGCCAACGCTGTTACGGCGCTGAGCATAACCATCGTCTGTGTCTGCCAGTACATCGCTACACGCTCGACCGCAGGGCGAAACAGTCTCTTCATCACAACATGGCAATCCCCATTTTACCGCCCAATGGTTAACCTTAGTCGTGGTGGCGCTCACTATCATCAACGCCCGAGTCTACTCCTGCACCGTGCTCTTTGCGCTGCTCTACCCTGCGCCAATGTGCACAGATCTATGGATCCAAGACATGGTCGACGCCTCTGTGCTACAAAGGACTGTGCCCATGCCGCCTCTGTCCCCCGACATCTACCTCCGCGGGAGCCGGAAGCGGCTTGCACTGTGCGATATCACGGAGGACAAGCCCCTGCAGCAGGGGTGGTACAACATCGACCTCGTCACGAACGCCATCCCGCCGCGCCGGTCGAGCGTCGAGCGTACTCGTGATAATAATGACGGGAGGAATGTCGAGCCAGGCGCGGTGGCGCTCTACTGGGGAAGCATGTCTCAATTTTTCCAGGTGCTGCTGGATTTGGAGAGGCGGTGATATGGACCGCCTGGCTATGTGGGCCAATTTAGGAATTTTGTATCTCTATACATCCGGCGGCACTTGCGCAACACGATGCAAATTTCCCGTCCAGCTCTGAAATCAAGTGGGGGAGATCCTTCTCAGCCTTCTGGGAAAATTCTTGTCATCTTCGATTCGGTACTCCAGCGCAATCGAGCGTGCAAATACATCCGTGATTCAAAATCAAGCGCGTCTAGTAAGTACACAGGGCAAGTAGGTACAGCGGCCAAGTATTTCTCAAAAATACTGCGCCAAGAAAACCACGTGAAGGGACATGATGGGAAGGAAGAGGCGGGATGAGTACAGGTCGTAATGTATGTATGAAAGACAGTCTGGAATGCAATGAAAGGAAGGAATGCGGGTTGTCGTGATGCAAGAAAAGAGCGACGAGCCGTGGCCATGCGAGAGAGGATATAATGAGCCGTATATGCATCGTGAGAGAACAGAAAAAGGACGGGTGGCCGCAGCTGCTGCATCATGCATAAGGGACCGGAACCCGTTTTACCCGGCGCGCGGGGTAGTAGGTGGAGTCGCCCTCGCTGTCGCCGTGATAGCGCTCCGAATCCGTCGACGCGCTATCCGAGGGAGACGGCGGGTGGATGTACGCCTGCGCACAGGGCTCCTCGCGCTCCGCAATGATGCTGAGCTTCTTCTCCGACCGCGGCGTCAGCGGGCGCCCGTGGGCAACGACGAGCGAGTCGCGCGCGGAGCGAACGCTGCTGCTGCTGCGGGTTGTACGGCGGCGCGCCGAAGGCCGCCGGGGAAAAGGTGTGCTGGTAGGGGGGCACGGGGTACGTCTCCTCTTCGGGGAAGACGAGGTCGAGCGGAACGCCCTCGCCGAGGGTGCGTCGCAGACGATCCATCTTCTGGCGGCGGACGCTGGTCGTCGAGGGCATTGCCGCGAAGGGGGGCGGGGGCGACAGCTGCGCGGGGGCGCGGGACGCGGGGATCGTGAAGCTCGTGTGCGTCGGCTCGAAGGACTCAGAGTACGCAGGCGGAGACTGAGGGATCGTCTCCAGCTTGGAGTGCTTCTTCGTTGCAATGCGGAGGAAAGGACGGTCGACTTTGGGCCAGGACTCGTTCTGATGAACCGATCTCGTCCTGCGGTGAGAGTGGTCGGAAGACGAGGATGAGAGACCGCTATCGGAGGAGGGGTAGCGGTCGAGAGCAGCTCCGTCGTCATACACGGAGGATAGCTGGACGTGAAGAGGAACTGCGAGTCGTTGGAGATTCATAGGAACTAACAAACAATTGTCAGTGAGAACAAGCAGAGTGGTACACAAGCGACATACGCATCGAAGGCATCGATTCTGACTCCTCAATAAGCGCAGGGGTGGTTCCCAAGATACGGCCGAGTTTCTGTGTGGTGCGACGCAGCTGGGTCCTCTGATGGGAGGTCAGAGAGTTCGTGGTCGGCGGGGGCGGCGGATAGGCGACTTTGGTGGGGTAAGACATGGCCAGAGCAGAAAAATCAGTAGCAGATCGCCCAGAGAATAGTATTACTGGAGATTGCGGGGGGTAGACAGTGCACTTGGGCGCCAGAGACCGGATTTTCATACACCGCAAGACAAAAGAGCGCAGAAGCTCGACAATAACAAAAGGAATTTGACGTAAATTCGGGGCTTCATTTTGATTCGACTTCGATCTTCAGTATTCGAACAATAGTCTCCAGGGCGCGTGCTGAAGGTGGAAGACAATAGAGAGGTCGGCCTAAAAGGGCCGGGGAATTGATCGGGTATAACGGTCACCTGCCGTCACGCACCTCACAACAGCTCACAACAACGCGTCTGCTGACAAACCAGCAGCAGCACCGGAAACCCAACTCATGAGACTTTGGAAACCCAGAGGTAATTCGATTTTTATCGACAAGAAGTTGAAGAACAGATATTTTTCTTTGTTGAAGATACATACAACGATTGCAGAGCTTACACAGTTTACTTATTTCGATAGCTAAAAGAGAACTAGTCCGTACGAGGAGCGTAAATTACGTGGGCTTGTTGGCCTCCGTCTTGGCTTTGCCAGCGGTCTCCTGCGTGTTGCCTGCAGAAAAAAGCCGTTAGCCGGCGCGAGATGTCATACAGAGGTGAGTGAGAAGGAGAAGGAGAAGGGGGCGCGTCGGATCATACATATACAGAACTTGAAACTCATGCGTTGCGATGAAACGAAGAAGCGCAAGAAGTGAGGAAGAAAGCTGTAACTCACCCGAAGCCTGCTGCGACTTGTCACCGGTGACAGCGCCCACAACAGAGTCAAATTTGCCTTGGACGCGGTCACCGACGCCCTCGGCGTAGTTCTTTGCCTGCGCTGCCTTCTGCTCCGCCTCGCCCTGCAAACAAGTTATCGCATCGAGTCCCGCAGAGGGAAGGAGAAGAAGGGAAGAACGAACCTTGGCGTGCTCCTCCCGCCCGCTCTGCTGCCACGACGTCGCGCCGGTAGCGTTACCAATCTGAATAAGTAGGCCCGTACATCGACATGTGGAGCAGAAAGAGCGAAATATACGTACGGCCTCGACGAGGTTGCCCTTCACGCTGTGGTACTGGCCGGAGGCCTGGCTGGAGAACAGATCAGAGACGACGACGAAGAGCGCGAGAAGGGTATACTTGGGCTCGGAAGAAGACATGATGGTAATATGGGGTGCTGGGGAAAGTTGGAACGGGTGAGATGGTGGGAGTAGGGAAGAAAGAGACGCTGGAAAGAATGGGGATTTGCGCTGGCTTTTATGGGCATCCCTGCCGAGCCGCCGATGGCGCGTTTATAGACTTTTGAGGTTGCTTGACAGGGAAGGAACGGATGTGAAGTAACACGTTGGGGTCGCTCGATGCAGGAAGCCTCATCGCATGTAAAAGAAGCAATATTCAATACTTTACTTATTTCCAGCGCAGGAAATCCTCGAGATTGAAAGTGTTGAACATCGATGGAATAAAGTCGATTGTCATGTTCGAGACGGAATATCAAATACCGGGCACCCTTTCTGTGAATCGTTCGCAGTGGCGGAAAGGTCAGAGCCGAGTGGTAACAAAAGAGAAAGCGTGAGCAAGATCTAGAGCGTGTGCCGGAGCGAACCGCTGTCTATATCGCACGCAAGAACGAAACAGGGAGAGCACTGAGTAAACCAGCCGCCGGTCCAGGTCACCTGTTAAACCAGAGGACGAACGAGGATATCGAGAATGAAACTCGACTCAAGAAGTATGATCCAATGGCAGCGCGATGAGATTCGAAGTATTGTGACCTTCAAAACGACTACTAGGAGACCGCCCAAGTCGGAATGCAAGAACGACCTCCAGATGCTATCCAGAGCAAATGGGCGGCTTCGTTTCGAAGGCGTGTCGAAAAGTGCTTGATAGAACGAGAAACGAGGAGCGTTTAGTATAAGAACAGCCCAGCGCTCTTAAGGATAGGAATCCCAGAGTAGATTCGGTACGAAAAGTGAGAAGACCTTGCCACGTTAAGATGCGCGCGGTGCGCTACGTGCGGCAATTGCAGATCTGGAATGGTATCGGAAGAGAGTCTGGCTCGGGTAATTTCCAAGCGGCGAAGACGTGAATTACTAGAGCGGCGGAAGTTTCGCTCCGTTGGCTGTTGGACTGATGGTCATTGTGGTTGAAGGAGAAAAAGGCTCTGATCAGTGATCAATGATGGCGGGCCGCAACTTGCGGCCCGCCATCATTGATCACGTCTACTCCGATGCTGCTTCCTGCAACCGGGCTTTTCTCTCCGTCGGACGTCGCGCACCGGCATCCGCAAACATCACGCTATGGAAGCAAGTTCTGAAGTCATGCCGCCTCGCCGTTTGGTCATTGGAACTTGCTGCGCCGGGGTGATAGGCTTTTATCCAACAGCTTTCACTGCAACAAGTCACGTACTGTATAGCTACCTGGAACGGCCGCCGCGCATTTGGAAGGCGGCCCATTCCACCGGAGACTGATCTTAGCTTGAACTATAGCATAAAATGGCTGCACTCTTGGTTGAGACTTGTTCAACACCGACATGAAGTCGACCTCTTTCAACTCTGTTTCTCTCCTCTTTTCAGTCTACGCTCTTCTCGGCTGCTCTTTAGCCTCGAGCCCTGCAGCAACAGCCAAAGATTGTCGCAACATCCCTGGCAGCGCAGGCTATCCCGGCCCCGCAGCCTGGAGCGAGCTAAATGCCACGGTAGCCGGTCGTCTGGTCAATGTAGTCCCATCTGCGAAGTTTTGCGCGAGCCTCGCAAATGGGTCCTGTTCAGACGCGCAGTGGACGAGCGCCCTTTTCAGAGACACAATTCCTGGGGCTATGTGCCAGGTCCGTTGTGTCGTCTTTTACGAACGAAAAAAAATCTGATTCCAAGGTCCGGCACCAGGTCAATTGGGAACAGGTGCAACAGAGATCATCGCTCATGTCGCTCAGCTCTTCTGACCCATTTTGATTGACAGGGATATGACTTGACCCCGCCCTCTTTATGCTTGCGGAACTCGAGCGATACGTGTGGGCAAGGCGATGTCCCTCTCTTTTCGGTAGAAGCACAAAAAGTCGAGATGTACAGGTCCGTGTGGCCTCCATAGCAACTATTCTGCATTGACTGACGCACAGCCTTTCAGGCCGCCGTTCGATTCGCGAGCAAGTACAACCTCCGTCTGGTCGTCAAATCTTCCGGGCACGACTACCTCGGCCGATCGACCGCACCTAACTCTCTTCTCATCCGAACGACACACTTCAGAAATGTATCCTTCACCGGAAATTTCTTCGTTGGGGGCCAGAATGAGGGATCTGCTGTTACCCTGGGAAGCGGTGTCCCCGCTCAGACGCTTTACGCAGGCACGAAGTCGGAGGGAAAGATTGCGCTGGCCGCTTCGGCTGCGACGGTGTGCCCGGCTGCAGGCTATGTGCAAGGCGCCGGGCACTCTGCGCTATCGCCCACCTTTGGACTGGCGGCGGACAACGTTCTTGGTGCGTGGTCGTCTCATCAAAGCACCATGTTCATGCCTAACTATCATACCAACTGATACAGAATTCCAAATCGTCGTTGCGAATGGTGAACTGCTACATGCCAACAGCGTCTCCCATCCTGACCGTGAGCAAAAGTGCCATTTCCCCACTTTCCTCACTTAATTTTCCGCAGTTTTCTATGCCCTTCGAGGCGGAGGGGCCGGCAGCTGGGGTGTCATCGTCTCGGCCACTGTCAGAACATTCCCTACATTCAATGCCACGCTCAACACCGTCGTGCTCGAGGCAGCGAATAACACTGCCGCCGCGTCCCTCGCCAGCGTCCACGCTCAGCACATATTCGACCTTGATTCAGTGCGCGCGGGTCAATACTTCTATCTCGAGAAGAGCTCGACCGCCGCAGACGCCCCGGTTTGCGTTCAACATGAAGACATTTTTCCCGAACACGACCGTAGAACAGAGCCAGGCGCTCTTCGCGCCCTTCCTAAACGCTTCGCTCGCACTTCCGGGTGTTTCGCTTGTCTCACAACAGCTGTCGTACGGCTCCATCAACGATGCACTGTTCTTTTCCGACGACCCTGTTGGAGGTAACGACGTCTTGGGCTCCAGGTTGATTCCTGAGGCCATGTATCATGACCCTGCGACCGTTGGGGAGGTTTACGCGGAGCTCCTGAACAATGGAACCGTGGCGTGCGTTTTGGAACGTTTTCTACCAATTCCATATCTGATCTCGGTCGGTACAGTATTCTTGGACATCTTGTTGCTGGAGGTATGTTTCTTTGGCGATCTACTCGTTCACGCAGTCAATCGTATTCAGGCCAAGTCGCCAAGAACGCTGATATTTCTTCGGCCGTCAATCCTGCATGGCGCACAGCGAAGACACACGTCAGTGAATGGACTTGCACGTTCGACGAGCTTGACGTTGACTGTTCTGAAGCTAATCATTGGGAATCAATGGACTGACGCTGCTTCCATTGAGGAGATCGATACGATT
>QVIE01001142.1:0-31385 GCA_013387415.1 Panellus pusillus | reverse complement strand
GCAGCATATTGTGTGCGAGATGAATAGGAGCTGGGTTGATTGAACTGTGCGGATGAGCCTGGCATTACATTCTGCGGGTATGAGCCGATGTTGGAATGCGAGTGCGAATGAGCGTAGCGCGAAGGGGGACGCTGGGGAATGTGCCCTTGGTAAGAGGGCCCTACCCCGGGATACGTTCCAGCTGGTGGCACCCAGGATTCTGGTGGAGGGGGTGCTGGAGTATGGGATCTCGCAGGATGAGAGGATGGTCCATCTCGTGCGGGAGCCGTCGGAGCTGGAGGTTGACCAACGGGTATATATACGCATTGGAGTCCCTTTCGCGCGCAGCGCTCACAGGGCGTGTCTGGAAATTCCAGGTTGCTCGAGGCACCGCACTGTGTGCGAACAATGAGCGGTGAAAGGATGACGCAAGATGAAGCTCACTCTAATCTTTCTTTGGCGACACTGGGTGCATGCAACGTAGATACGTTTCCGCGAACCAGAAGTAGGAGTATTGTGCTGAGACATCTAGACAAAAGGAAAACTGAGGAAAGCCGAGAAAAACTACAGTATTTATACAGGACTTGGTTAAGTAATGCATCCAGTCGAGCATTCTTCGAACTCAACGTTGTCGACTCAGCCTGAGTTTTCAATGGCCATTGGCGGGAGGGATCTGCGTTGGCTGCTTCCAGTGAAAGGGGCCCAGGTTGGTATTCAACTCACGGAACAGTTTAGGGAACATCACTGTAGGCAAGCGCTCGCGAGCACAGCGTAATAAACCCAAGCACGGATATATCATTCCGTCTCTCAGCCGGCAGCCTGCCACTTCAAACAACTTGAGCGATCAGTCACACTGTTTCCTGAAGAGACAACAAGTCCGAACAACGGAGGTGGCCCATCGTCTAAGACGACCAATGATCATCCGTGGCAAGTTTGATAATGACTTGTGCTGTACTGCCAGAATGGGCGTTCATTGAAGTTTGAGACCGCTTTTGACATTTTCGTGAGGATTGGCACCGATCAAACAGCGACGGAGTTAACATCTCGGTCTCCGTACTGCAAGTGTTGGGAAATGACGATTAATCGTGATGTCATAGAGCACGGCGCCACAAGGCTCTCCGCCAGCGGCCCATACAGAGGTCGGAGCATTGGTAAAACACTCAGTCCCTTACTCCCGAAATGAGAGTGCCCATGGCAAGCACTGCCCAGCGTTGAGTTGAATGCTGTGTTTGAAGGCGATTTGACAGACATCCGACCGGCGGGTCGTGGTGTCTACGTGGGCGTTGGGTACACATTCGCCCGAAATTTGTCATATGTGATTGCTCAACGTACCCACCTCGGGGGAGTGCAAATAAAAAGAGACTTTGTGTCCCGTTTCATTCGCGCTCCCACGAGGTGACTAGTAGCAAAGCGGTATGATGAAAAAGGTGGTGAAAACTTGTGGATTGCTTGTGGAAAACTTTCAAGATATCTCGAGGGCGGACGTCAACGGGGAAAATTTGACTCGTCGTCTCCGGACAGCGGAACTTGCGGATGTCGTGCCAGTTAGTATCACTCATACTCCGATCGCCGAGATGGTTTTGAACACATAGACCACTTCTTTCAAGGCCATTCAGCGTCGTGAGAAGACTAATATATAATGTAAGTATATCCTTTCAAGTTGTGGTAGTTATATACATTTGTTCGTTATTTACTTACCCACAGGCTACCTTTCATCCCGCCGTTCTCTTCGAGGCTCATTGATGCAGCGCATAACAAATTTGTCGTCGCGTGACATCTCAGTTACCTTTTGCTTCGTAACTGAGGTGTACGTCCAATTTCTTTTCATTGCCGTCTTCGTATACTTACTTACTCTACGTAGTCTACGCTAACAGGTACATTAATAAATAATTTACTACCTTTTGCTCTGTAATTGAGGTTCTACGCTAAGACTTTGGCCCATCTCGAATTCAATCATGAAATCAGATCCTCCATAAGTATCTCCAGCTCACTTGGTTGAGCTGTTTCACACTACCAATGGCGGAAAGCAGTGTACACTTGTCAAAGAAAAAAGCATACTACTATATTTTTCTCCCACATCACAATCCACAAAATCCGCTGATTTGTCTTGTCGTGAAAGCTTTCAAAGCACAGTGTCGGCTCTAGATCAAGCCGTTGCCCGGCCATCCCGCCTGAGACATCAAAATCCGCCTTCCACCGCGGCCTTGACGCGCAGTGCCCGCAGGACAATTTGACCAGTGGGTTTGCTGCTTGCAAATGGTTCCCTGTGGAAGACGTGTTTTTCCGGGAGATCGGCGACCCCGAGTCGGAGCGTAGCTTCCTCATGTTTTTGTCTTCAATGCTGCCAGAAATCGAAGCTAGCCCGAACCGAAAACAGCCAAATTTCGGCGTCTCGTTGAAACTTATGGGGACAAAGCGGCACAAATCCGATTGGTCCGGAATTTCAGCGTGTCAATCACGCTTGTTCGTCAGTCGTACGTCAGTCGTACGAAAGTCTGGTCCCGAGACTACCAATCAGGTACATTCTAAGTTGTTCCCGAACTTCTGCATGAGTTTCAGAGTACAGGCCTACCTACCTACCTACCGCACGCTGCATCAATTCTTGCACACTTCCCTGCCGCGGAAATCCGCGGGAAGACGCAGTGACCAGTCAGTCCATGTCAAGATGTGGGTCTGAATCAAATCATTCGAGACAGCAGATCTGCTCGCACAAGGCTGGTGGAAAGAGGAGACCAATCAACACGAACTTCGCGCAAAACGAAATTCCTACGGCTCGGGATAAAGTGTCGATATCGTTATTTTCAGACGCAGCTTCTGAGTGTCAGCTGAATTCAGAACTGTCAGGCGTCACCGTTGGAAATACGACAGGGCAGTTATTGGTGCAAACCAAACGAGAGTGGGGTATACTATAGCATACGACAGAAAGCCAGATACCTACCGATATGTCCACTGGTGACCTAGAAAAATGATTGAACCTTAAGCTCGGCGACGCCATCCGCGGGGTAGGCCGGAACGTGATCGAGCTCCATGACTTCGCCCAAAGTCCAGGCAGCAACAAGCTTGGGCGGCGGCGGCGGAAACTCGACCTTCTCCGTACCCAGCCTTGCGATGGCCCGCCGACGGACCATGAAAGCGACTGACAGGCCTAGGATCACAGCACTCGTAGGTGAAAAGAGGACGGTTACAGAGTAAATCCGATGCTCACCGAGTAAGATCTCAACGATGGGAAGAAGGACGGAAGCTTCGAGAGGCAGGCAGGTGAAGGAGGTGAGGCCCTCGAGCACACAATGGGTCGACATCTCCAAGAACTCGGGGAGGGCTTGTTGGAGGCAAAGATCATCAGATTCATCACTGTCGATCGAATGAGAAAACGAGGTCTGGGGATTCAAGGTCGCACCTAGGAAAATCCGGTAGATAGTATAGATCAGGATCACCCGAAAGTGCGTCCCAGCTCTCCTCGGCTGCGCATCCGCACGTTTCCAGCGGGTCATGACAATCCTGAGTACGAGTGATATCATAAGACACCAGACAGCCGGCGGAAAGCGGAAGCGTACAAGCAGATCCACCCAAAGCTACTGTAGAGTGCACTGAAGGAGGCGAGTGCCAGGAAAGAGCGATAGGCTGCATGAAGAGTCAGGGTAGCAACATCAGTCGTGTCTGGTCGCAAGCTTACTGAGACCGTCAGCATCTTTGACTTCGGTGGCAGCCGGCATTCGGGCGACTGTCCACCAGCCGAAAGCCCACTGAACGACTGAAATGGCGAGCCCGAGGTCTACATAAGATGGAATGAGCATTGGGCACACGCTGAGCGCATAGAGACCACAGCGCACTGTAAAGGTTTGCGATCTTCATGGGCATGAGAGAAAAGAGCAGTGGGCCTTACGATAACACAGCCTTTAGTACACATGAACGGTTCCACGTGACATTGAGTTTGCCGCCGATGCCGCCTCGGCTGGCGGCGATAGGTGCGCACGCCGCAAACGAGACCGCGGACCACATGCCAGAGGTAGCTGCCGAAGAAAGCGGTCCCTTGGAGGCTGTCAGTGACGTCACAATTGACGACGTTGCGTCCAATCGCGCGCTCATCCCACTTCCCTCGGAGTCGTCGTCTTCGCCATCCCCAACGGTATGTCATCAACACAACATCAACATTATACTGTACGCACCGTCACTGTCTCACCACGGACCTGCCAACTTGAAGAGCAGACCTATCCGGCGAATAGTGCGCTTGAAGGACCCCGCACTGTACCTAGTTCGTTCAACTTTGTTGAGTACTATCGAACACTTCAGAAACCCTGGGCTGCGGGTCGGCGATGAGGCGCATTGGGTAACGCACCGCGCGGCTACACATCTGATTGCGCCTGTAAGAGTAGGCTGCGCCGCTCACCCCGCTCCGATGACTCCTTTGCTGGGTCGACTGGCAAACGTCGTCAACTTCATGAACTTATATGACGGTATTTATCACTGAAAAATAAGTACTCTGTAGATGTGCCCCAAATTGTACTCACGGTGTCGTGGTTGTACATCCAATTGAGGTCCGAGGTTGAACTTGCGGTACATTTTGAAACTGTGCACGTGCATCCATGTACATTGTACATCGAACTTGTACATTGTGCTCATTGCTTAGTGGTTAGTACAGATTAGTACTTTGGTTATCCCGCCAACATTAAGTATCCAACCATCCCAACGAGATGATAACCCCGAAACCAGCCCAACCCAATCAATCGCCTATCATTGCGCTCGCCGTCCCAACCGAGAATGTACAAAACACGACCAGCATACATATTACCAAGCCCGGCACATTCAGTGCAATGTCGGCAGAGGCGAAGCTTCGTGAAGGTGTGCGGGGCGAATGATGTCTCACGCCACAATTTGTGGAGATCACTTCATTCTTCCCGGCGGCTGCGATTGTAAGGTAGATGTGGTTCATTATCACACTTCTTTCTAGTTATTGTATCTTTATCGAAAATTTACAGCGCGGGCCGAAGCGAAGTGAATAAACTGGGTACGGCTCTACCGGTTGCCGATCATCGATCACTGATCACCGGCTTACCGGCGGTCTGTCATCAGCACGACATAAACCTGCCAATCGATGTGCCGCATCTGTATGTAGGCCGTGTTTTGTCAATCCCGGACGGTGGGCTGCCCTGATAAATTTGATTTGACCCGCTTGGCATTGAACAAAGCAGAATTATGTTATTACATCTCTAAATGGACCATTGACAAGCAATGAGCCTTTGATTACGATGGGTGGGGCCCATCTGGTACCATCGGTCTGATGGGGGAGGTTGGGATGATGTGGTTTGGATGATGGGATGAATATTTATTGAGATATGCTTTGTTCACGCAGAGAGCAGAGAGTACAGAGCACAGGAATGACAATTGATACACGTGGTTGTCGAAAGTACAGCCGCACCTCGACCACGAACCACTCAGTACAAGAATTAGTCAAAAACACTTGTACGAAGTACAAATATGTACACGAGAATCGAACAGGCTGTACTCCAGTACACAGACCAAACCTCGTCCACGAAGCACGCAATTTTCCGTGAAAAAAGCTTTTATAACTTTACGGTTACCCCGTCGACTCTGCAATCTCGACCCGTTTTCGAAACACACTACGTCCAATGCACATTATGATCATTATGTACTATGAAACATTGTCTTTGGTAAGCCAGAGCTCTCGCGAAACCTACATTTTTAATGGGTTTTCCTGATAGAACAACTATCCGATATAAGGTTTATAGTCTGTGGACGTTTTGAAATATTTGAAGACCCAGAGCTATCGCCACGATGACTCTGCCGATTTTGCTGACGAGTTTGACGCCCACTTGTGGAATTTAAATTCAAGTCGTCATCGTCTTTGTTCGCGGACCCGTCCCTCAAAAGCAGTACACTGGACCAGAAGCTGAGCAAGAGTCGAGCGTTCACAGGCGTCCACTATGAAAGAACTCTGCGAAATTGTCGTCAGCAAGGAGGGTATGAAGTACTCGCTGTATATGCACCTCGATGAGCCGGCGGTATCCACAATGTTGGATGGTGGGATCAATGCACATCCGTATGAACTCATGGAAGGCGGAGGTGCGGGAGGCCACCGAAGGATGTGATGGCCAATCTTCGATGCGTCTCTCTGCATTGAGTGGAGGACGATGGCCAGCAGCCATCTCCCACACCAAAGCACCGAGTGAACTGATGCTGTATTGTCAGTGGCGTATCAAATGGTAAGATGATAGAATTATACCTCGGCCCCGGGGCATGAACCGCCAAGATGTTTCATGGAGTTGAATCGTATTGGATAGATTTGCTACGGAGTTCGATCAGCCACTTACGAAGGTCGCAAGAGCGGAATCGTACTCAGTTTTAGAACGCCGTGGCTGTTCATCAACACATCCTCTGAGCGTATATCTTGCGGTACAACGCCATTCCCCCATAAACTTTCAAGGGCAACTAGAACCTGCTCGTAGCATCAATTCCTGACCAAGATGAAGACTAGTCGCCACGAACGTCTTGAGTGCACCCGGCGATAACTCTCTCAGAGAGAACCAAGCCGGCCGCATTGAGTGCGATGATACTGGACAGAGTTCTCGTCATAAGTTCCATCCGAATCCAGAGTTGATCCTCTACGGGGTCCACATAGAGTGCATCAATTCCCAGAATATTCTCGCACTGGATTCCACGCGTGGTGCGCAGCTCGCGAAGCACTTCGACAAGCTTCGCGCTGCCCTTCGGCATTATAGGAACACTCTTTATAGCGACGAATGTGGGTCGTCGCGCCTGGAGATCCGCCTGATCCCATTCACGAACATGAATAGGGAGAGTAAGTTCTTCTCGATGTTCGCCTGCCAGCCGAGCGACGTAGAGAGTTGTTCCACCCGGACGTACGCGATTTCTTGGAGATCCAAATAATGATGCCGTGGATTGACGGACGAGTCAATGAATCCACTAAGTGGGGAGATGACGCGGGCGACCCAGCCTTCGTACTGCTCGTTGAGATCAGACGAAGTCATGCACACATCCTCTTGAAAGGGCAGAACAGCTAGTTCCATGGAGTCCGCAATTATGTTCCCGCCTGCCAGAAGAATGGGCTATTGGCTCGGTCAAAAGGAAATCCTCGTACCTGAGACAATTTGGGAGACTCCTAGTTCGAGGACGATTGTCGTTTATGCGGGCCGTTGTGCAAAGTCGTGGGACCAGCACCGTTGCATGATATTCCAAATTTGATCAGGTATGGTGTCTGATGCCGGACGGCTGGGGCGGTTCCCCGCCATAACCTGTAGCATCACCGGGGCGTCATGTAGAATTTCATCATGGAATGGCGGATATCCAGTGTACAACTTAAGACCCAATCAATACACAAATCAGTCCAGAACAAGTGGCAATCGCTCACCTCCAGGCACACGCACCCAAACGCATAGATGTCGCTAGGTGGTCTCCTGACAAAGTCCTGTAGGCCGCAAGCCGCAGGATGCAGTGCTTCGGGTGCCATCCATCGGACACTCCCCGCACCATTATTAGTCCCTGTGGTTGTCGAATCGGAAAGAACCGTAAGACCGAAATCAGTCAAGCATGCATGCCCTTGGTCATCCACCAGTATGTTCGACTGCATGATATATTAGTCCAGTGGAAGCTGCACTCGAAGAGCGTCCATACGTACACCCCGCAAATCTCCATGCACAACCTTTTGGTCATGCAAAAAAGCAAGGCCCTGGGCAATTTCTTGGATCTGCCAGTGGCAATGACACCCTGATCAACAGAACTAATGGAAGGGGGATACAGACTTGCCAAGCAATCCACTGTCCTCTGCCGCTGGTAGGGATCCTGGATCCCAGACAGATATTTAATCACTGTCCCATTCTTCATCCACGGGGAAACCATGCACAGCGACGAGGGAAAGCTCTCGGTGTCGATACCAATCAGTGGTACAATATACGCATGGCAGAGACGCTGCCATGTAAGAGCTTCTCGACAGAATTTCTATAAAAAAGCGCACTCAAATTCGTTTCTTTCCCGAGGCCCTCGTAAGACTTACCCGCCGTATATCCCGTTGGTCTGTAGTCTGAAACATTCGCATGCGCTTCAAGGCAACGGGTTGGCCTCGGTACATCGCCCGGTAGACGTCCCCAAATCCCTGCAATGTGTTAGTGCCAGGTTAAGTGTGAAGTGGCGCAGGCTGTACCCCAGAGAACGAGGCGTGCTCGTCCCGCTGTGTAACCCCAGATATGATGAGGGACGAAGGCAGCTTATTGCAGGCCTTTGCAAGCTTGCCAATGAGCCGCCTGGCCTTAGACGTAGCCTCCCGCGAGTGCAAAAGGGCTTTGTCAAGTGTCTAGGTTTGGGTCAGAATCAGTGCCCCTACAGGCGAACAATACACACATCTTGGACGATATCAAGGATTGCTTGAGCGTTGTCCCCGTCCAGCCCCAGCACAGCAGCCTCATCAGCAGGAGAGTACAGAATATCCAACAGTATGTCAGCAATGCCAATTTGATCTTTGTCGAGCGCGGCCTTGAGTTTCGGGTCATCGGCAATTTCTAAAGACGTGGCAATCTGCCAATGGTAAGTGTTCGGACTCGTTTGTTCGTGGATGATCCTAGAAGTGGCCGCACCTGCACAAGAGTGTCCTGATATTTCAGGGCGTAGATCAAGGACGACAAGGTGCTGAGATCGCCCATTACCCGTCTGAAGGTATCAAGATTCGACAGCGCCCTAAACAGGAAACATTCAAGGCAATGTCCAAAGGAGCATCCATCGACTCTTACCCAAGATGATGGCCATGTGATGCAACATTTTGCAGATAGCAAACGGTACACTGAGGGCGAGACACGAGAAAATTCTAGCAGGACGACAGACAAATATTTGGCGCCACGTACATGGTATATTCCCTTCCCCTTGTGTCCCGAGCTGGCCGACATGGATTTTCGACGGGGCGTCGGAGAACCCGCCACCGCTGCTACCGGCACATTAGTCTTGTTATCAGCCCTATGAAGGCTGAATGCGAAGCCAAATGTCAAAATGATGTATGTTAGACATTCAAAATTTCATGCTCACGCAAGCGGCGGACTGGACTCGGACTCGCACGTCGCAAAGGGAGAGTCGGTGCGAGGGACTTCGGCTCTTTCGACTGAGCCTGGACAAACATGAGTTTGAATGAACGAAGAAACTCGTGATTGATTTACTAAGAATTGGCCATGTAACAAGGGCTGAGGAGGGCCTCAAGCACCGCCGCGGCTTTGTTGCCGTTCGATAATGGCCCAATGATAGCTGCACATTCATGATATCAGGGCAAGGCAGAATCCGAGTCTAATAACGCGTAGCTGGCTCACGTAGACGCCGTATGGTGTTGGTGCTAGGCCGTGCCGTACCCGGCGTTGGTGACTCGGGGGACTACGGTATAAAATTTCAATCCCAGATTCCCACTGGCAGAATCCCGCGGGAGATGATCGGCTTACCGAAAGCGGAGAGGGTGGTGCTGACGTGTTGCCTAGGCGCACCCTCCGTGACGTGTCTGGGGTACTGATCAGGAGCCGCGGTCCTCTTGGGGGCGGTGTCGACACAATCATCGACTGCTCGTGATGCGGAGCACGCTGCTGCAGCACAGGCGAGTGCGGAGGCACTACAACAAGACTCCACGTCTCGGACGACTCGCCATCACCATCACCATCACCGTCGCTGTCGCTGTCAATGTCCAAGAACGTGTCAAGGCTACAGTCGGATTGAGACGAGGTGCGCCGAGACTGCTGAGTGGAGGATGAAGCGGAAGAGATCAAGGTCCCGGTGGCAGTCTCGTATGACGGCGGCGGCACCTCCCATTCGTATGGGAACCGAGAGTCAATGCCTTGCCCATGCCCATGCGCGTATCCATATATGTTTTCGACCTATTAAACGGGTTGTCAGATGTGCTGGGCTCAGAGTGCGTATGTATTACCGGAGGATCGAGCCGATCCAGGATGGACTGCGGGCTGAAGGGGAGATGACCATCCATACGGAGAGTTGGTCGGAGAATAGCATCGTGGTCACTGTACGGCGATCCCTGCACAGCACGTAGTAGCTTGGAAAATGGAGACCTCTATGAATGAGTTGACATACATGCTCGGGTTGGCCAGCTGGCTTCACTTGCACCCAGAGTGCGCGAAAAGCGTCGCCTGGGGGTGATACAATTGACACAATTTCCGTGAATTCATAGTCCGAACGTAACGAACATGACGCACGAGAAGAGTTACTAAAGACGGCGTCTCCGAGCACACGGAGTACCCGGTGGCGAACAACATGTGCGGTCTGGCGCGATACCAGCAGCGCGCCGATTGTTTCCAGGAAGTCCGGGGCGGTGGACTGCGCAACGAATGCGGCGGACGAGTTGCGTAGAAGGATGGCCCACAACTGAAGTGTCCCGGTCAATAGACATGTGGCGAGGAAAGGAATAGGAGACCGGACGAACGCGGGCGGCGGAGAGCTGCGCTGCAGCGGATCCGTGTCTGGTAAGAATCAACGAGAGCTGGGTTCTACACTTGGATGATGATGAGGTGACGACTCACTTGAATTCGTGCGTCAAGGCGCTGATGGCCTCCCGAGCAGTCGCTTCCTCGGATACGCGATCGCAGATTTCCAGTATCAAGGGGCGGTCGTCCTCTGAACCCATCGACGAGAGAAATCCTGCGGGCAAGGGATAGCTCGAACATCAAGTTTGCTATTGGTAATGCGCAGTGCACTCACTAATCTTATTCACTAGCTCATGTACGTCGTCTTGGTTTGCGACGGTGTTAGTTGGTGCCCATGTCTGGCCGGTTGATATGAGGGATGCTTTGGACGGCGACGGTACCATCACCTCCGGCGGCTGCCATTCATCGTCCTGTATTTAATGCGATCACCCGGAGGGATCTTCACAAAGCGTCGGGACTCACCGACAGCCGAGGCCGGAAGGGTGTAGGTCGAAGATCGACGCGCTGTGGATCGAGGCCGAAGAGACGACGCATTGGCAGGAAAGACGCGTTCAAAGTGACAACGCAGCTCTGTGCCCGTTATTATGAGGTCCGACGAATACACAGCAATTGGAGATGGAAGGTCGGTTGGGCTTCTGGAAGCCCGTCGGTAATAGGTTTCGTAATCCCGTATCTGGGCAAAGATAGGCCAGGATAGGCCCCGATGTTTACGCGCGAAAATCGTACTAATCAGACAAAATTTCGTAGCCGCGTTTCCACAATCTACTTACAAGATGCCCAATACAATGACAGCACATCTGCCATACATTAGAGCTGTAGCAAAGATCAATGAGGTATAATTGCATGCCACGTAGATCCACGTCGGCTAGAGGCAAGCTCATCGACGGTATCGCCAATAACAACGACCCGGATGAGCTGCCAGTGGAGCCTGCTGGCACTGCCTGGTTTGGCGCCTGTCTGCTGTCCGAGCAGATGAGTTGCAGTCCAAACGACTCCTGAAGCTTTGAGATTCGGTTTGTCGTGCGAGATACTTAATAGAGGATCGACTGACGACGGCTGAGAGCTTGAAACTTGACAATGAACATTGAAAGAGTAGAAATTGAATGGTTATGTAATTTACACGTGATCTGGACTCGTCAGAACCAAATTGAAACACGGCAGAAGAAGGAGAAAACAACGATACATACTGAAGTATCCATTTTGCTCTCTGGCGCATTTCGAGATTCAGGCAGAGACAATCTACAGTCACTGTCGGTGCAAACAACGCCGGTGTCGCCGTCTGGTCACCTGATTTCGGCACTCTGAAGCGAAGGCTGTGTGGCTGGCACAGACTCAGACTCAGATAACCCACGCACAGAAACTGAGCGCTCTCGTCCCACATTCTCATCCTCTCAACAGAGCGGGCCGAGTTCGCTATAGGACCACTACCTGATCAGAAGGGGGAAGGCGGCGCTCGCATCAGTCGGATCTAGCCTCCAGGGTACTGGACGCGTTCAAGGGCTGCAAGTATTCGTTTCGCATTTCAAGTATGTAGAATTGCTGACCAGCAGTCAGTTTCAATCACGATTCCCTCATCTTTTATCCGATCTTCCAATCTCGTGCAGCTGTGCGGGCATGAATGGGAAATATATCCATCTCACGCCACCTCCAGCGACTGAGGTCGATCACACGGGGAAGCTATTTGCACAGTTCGATCCCAAGACCATATACCTCGTCGAAGGCGGCGACCCCATCATTCTAGGCCGTGCAAGCCACGGCCGGAAACGCATGAACGATTTCGATAACGGGTATTTAAAGGTCCCCACAGGCCAGACGGCCTTGGGTCGGGAACACGCGCTTCTATGTGTACGGAATGACTCGGTTGGTTCTCGTTTAATTCGGTTCAGCTACTCGAGAGAAGTTGATGACAGGGCATTTCGCTCTTAGCTGTACATTGCGATGAAAGACCGAGATGGAATGATAATTCCCACTCCGGACGACCTGCCGATGCATCCCAGTTTTCTGAGTCCTAATTCAGAGGCTTATCATCTTCGCAACCATTCGCGTGTCGTGCGTCCCCCCTGTCTTTTTTGCCGCCTTTTACGCTTTCCCCACACCCATTTTCAGCGCCTGGGGATCAATGGAGCCACCGACGTTAAGTTACTCGTCGACGTGATGTTCGAGATCGCAGATGTGGATAAATGGTCGGCCATTTCCAAGAAACGATTCATTAGGGATCTTCCTGCGTAGCTGTATAGCTGCGTCGGCGGAGAAGAGGGTTCTTGTTTTCCTACGACGCGTTCTATTGCTATCAGAACCTATAGTTATACATTTCTTCTCAAGAGCCAATTGTATTGCCAGCAGTACTGTAGTACACTTCGACTCCACACTCCCACTCCCGCTTACATGGCGCTTACATGGTCCCACACAAAGTTACCGCCTTTCCCGCGAAGACGTTGCACATCGACTCTGCAATGCATCGCCCGCGACGTTCAACAGCTATGACTGTCCGGCTACATGCAAACCCGCCCGCAGCAGGTGACAGCCAAGACGGTGCACACGAACGCAGCAATACAGTCTTCCATACTAGAGGATCATCTCAGTCGCGGATCGATGTCAGGTACATTTATGAGTGGTATGGACGGTGGGGAATCCAGGAACAGAACAGCCAGAAGGCTTCGCAAGGTACAGTGCTGTATAGTACACATTCATTGCGAATAAAATCCGTGAATATATGACAAAGATCAGACCAGATCAGAGCGACGTAGGCTCGAGTACATCCGGCTTGAAACGCAGCCTTGCCACAAGAACCGTGTCCACTGTCCGCCAATGCGTGAGACTCGACAGGCAGAGAGCGGGTTGCCAGGGACAGGCTCGTGATACGACGGCCCGCCCGTCGCGAGCTCCGGCTCCGCGTCTGTCGTGAAGGTACCCCATGGCTGGCCCGTCTTCGGGGCAGAATAGACATTGAAATGCGCCTATGGGAGCATTGTGAGCTTGACACAAGGACAGATGAAAAGACAGTAGACGGACACACCTGTCCATTGGGGTGATTGTGGCTGACGAAGAGCGCATAGTCCGGTGCGTCGAGCGTGCCAATCACTAGGGACAGGATACAGATACAGCAGTTAGCCGCTCGGTCAAGGCAAGTAGCTAAGAGACAAGACACACCAAGCCTTAGATCCTCCTTTTGCAGTTGATGCTTCGCCCCAAATCTCGCCATAATCGTATCCACGTTCGACCGGAACCACTTTTTCGGCGCATCCAAGTTCTCGACGTAGCGATACATTGTCGAATCGGTGCACATGTACGCCGCTTTGTGTCCGCTCCGCAGCGGGAACGAATATCGCCGGCTGACGTGCTGTCTGCATCAGGCATTCATAAGCTGGTAAGAGGCAGGGAGAAAGCGAGACGGACGTAATGGGACCACTACTATCCACGGTCGGCCGTCTAAAAGTAAGCAGACCCGCGATGGCGTCGAGCCCGCGCTGCGCCGCCGTGCGCTTGTCCTGCCGCTGGTTCCCGGTCGTCACTCGCCCGTAGCCATACACGGATGGCATCCCCTCGCCGGCCCCGTCTGCCGCCTTGTCGGGGTAGAAGCAGTTGAGGAGGGTCACGAAGTGGCCCGACAGCCGATCCACGAAACCCACCGCGCCGAGCGATACGGGGAGAGGGTTCCATAGCGGAAGCGTCACTACGAGAGAACAAAGCGTCAGCAAACAGAAGAAGAGAGAAGGCAATGCAGCGCACGCGATGGATGGAAGTCATGCACGAGCAGCAAGCGGTATCTGCGCTCGTTGCGAATGGCAGCGATGCGCTCGTCCTCTGGCATGGGCGACTCATAGCCACTGAGGCTGAGATCGAGAATGCCCGCGAGGTCCTCCGTTGACGAGCTTTTGGCGCTCGGTGTGAAGATGGAGGACGCCCGGCTCCGGACGGATGACGTGTACACCACGGGTTCGGGCCCTTCCGAGTCTGACGACACAGTATCTTCCTCGTGCGACTCGAGCGGACCGGCGGGCGGCCATGACTGCGAGACAGTGTGGTACGAATCGCTGGACGACGCCTCCGGCGACGACCCTTTGTTCGGGAAGGGGACGGCTCGGGGGACGTCCATCGCTGAAGACCCACAAATATCCGTCAGTAATCGGCGCTTTCCCTACACAGGGACAGATAACGTACGCAGAGTTTTTGGGAGCGGCACGGGGCGCATGTCAGGCGACGGGCGGGAGATGCCCGAATTCTCGAGATCCTCCCAGCCGGGGACGTGCGGCGATATGGGGGGCGACATGAGATCGTCATGCCCCTCGAGGGGGCGCTCGGCGTCCTGGCGCTGCTGCTTCAGCTCCCTGACGATCTTGTAGAACTGAGGCCGGGTCGCTGGGTTTTCGTGCCAACAAAGACGTAGTACCTCCTGCAGCTCGGGGGTGCTGAAGCGCGTCGATGGAATTTGTGGCCGGGTCTTATCTCCTGTGCGACGCCGATGGTCAGTAGAGTAGGCGGACCGAAAGGCATAGAACTCACTAAGCACAAAATTGCGCACGGCTTCGTCGCTCATGAGCGGCCACGGCATACGCCCCATGAGCAGAATCTCAATGCAGCAGATGGCGAAAGAGTATACGTCCATCTCGGGGGTGAGCACGCTTGACCCGAGCATGAGCTCCGGCGCTTGCCAGCGAAGCGTACCGCCGTCTATGAGTGGTCGAGTCACCCCACCGCGCGAGCTGCAGAAAAACGATCAAGACTCACGCGGCGGAGCGGCACCACTGATACGGTACGCCTCGGACTTCATCTCGCTCTGCCCAAAGTCCGCAACGAGGCAGTGAATGCGGTCGTCGACAAGGACATTGGAAGCCTGGGGGAATGCGATATGAGCAAGCAAAGAACGGCAGCGGAAGATAGACAGAGAGCCGTACCTTGAGATCTCCATGCAAGACGCCCTGATGGTGCAGATATTCCATCCCCTTCGCGACCTCATGCATGAACCTCAGCAGATCGCCCTCCCTCCCGTCCATCGCCTTCTCCCCCTCCTGCGCCGCCCGCCTCAGAAACCCGCTCAGACTCCCAAAGCGCTCGTACGGGCACACAAAGAACCACGGCCCGTCGCCGCTCGCCCCGCTCGCGCCATACAGCTCAAGCACGTTCGGATGTTTGAGCGAGCGCCAGATGTTCACCTCGCGCAGGAAGAGCTCGCGCGGCGTCTGCGGCGCGAGGCACTTGATCGCGACCGTGCGCCCGCGCCACGTCCCCTTGTACACGCTGCTGAAGAAGCCGATCCCGATCTTGACGTCCCGGTCGACTTCGTAGCTGCGGGGGATAACAACATCCAGATCAGCGTACCGAAATGACGACGGAGTAGAGAGCGCGCGACGACGCACCGCGTGATCGTCCAGCTCGGCAAGACACCCCCGCCCTTGCTCATCCTCCGCAGCGCGTCGATTCCACCCTCGATGAACTCCCGATCCAGCGTATCGCGCACGAGCCCCGCCCCAGACCCCGTCCCGCTCGTGCTGCTGCTGCTGTCCGAGCTATCCAGCGTCGCAGAGCGCACGGGCGGGGCACTCATCGTCCTGCCGCCGCCGCCACGGGCGGTGTAGCCTGGAGGCGCGGGCGGCAGCTCGGGCAACTCCATGTGGGCCTGGGCGTTCGCCGCGAGCGCAGGCGCCTGCGGGACGTACCCCACGCGCTCGAGCGCGCGCTGCAGCGTCTTGAGTGCCTCGGGCATCTCGTCCCGGCGGACCTATTGGATACCATTGTCAGTCTCCCAGTCATTGACTGAGAGGAGAAAAGGGCCAACGCACCTGGAGCACCCTCAGCATCTCCACATCGCTGCTCTGCGCCAGCGCCTCCCGCATGAGGCTCCGAAGATCCGCCGTATCGTGCGCAAGATCGAGCGTGTTCTGGGTCGAATGTAGCTTGCACAGCGCGGGGATCACCCCGCCCGCGTCATGCACCTCGTCGTCGTCGTCGTCGTCAACGGGAAGAGCGTGCACCTGTGCGCGCGGCGTGAGCTCCGACGGAGGCGGACCCACGTCGAGGGAGAGGCCGAGAGCGTTGTAGCTGGCAGGCTGCTGCTGGGCCACTCGCGTAATGGCGTCGAGCAGCCTGCGATTCTCGGCGTTCCGCGTATCCGTCTCCTGCACCTGCCTCAGAATGCGCAGCTGCACCGACAGCTATACGAGATCAGAGGCTCGTCAGCGCAAATCGCGTGGCAGATGGGACGGGCAACGTACAGAGAACATGCCGAGCGCATCTGTGAGCGCAGTGTCGCAGCCCGAAATCTCTCTCAATATCTCCTCGCGCTTCAGATACCGCTTCAGGAACGGGCGGTGCGCTTGCTTGAGCAGGAACTCGTGCACTTGCGTGAACGTTCTTCATCCTGGGTCAGCGCGGAGTTAGAAAAGAAGATCCAGTAGACGCACTCGACGAGCTTCTCCATGGGCTTTTCCATCTCCATCTGCACCTTATCACCCACCGTGTGGACCTCCTGCCGCACGGAGAGGAGCAGATTAGCGCAGCGCTCCGCGAGACGCAGGCACGCTAGGCGATTGATCTGAATGTGGTATGAGATCGATTCGAAGAGTATGGGACGGGGTACGCACATCTACCGCTTGCACGCTGTCCCAGATATTGAGCAGCAGCGTTGCGGCGATATCCAGCCCGGGGATCGGTGCAAACTTGAGCACCTCCGCACCGACTTCGAGGAGGTCGTGAGCGACGAGCTTCGCGACGGGCACAATCTCCTTCAAGGCTTCCGCTACGCGCTAGAATAACACGCAGTCAGAAATCAAAAGTAGTTGAAAGAAAGCAAGACGCACCTCCCGCGTTCGCTCCCAGCCCTCTGTCTGCTCCTTCGGAATAGTCGTAGTCGTCGTGCGCCTCTTCAGTGACGCTCCAAACAGCGTTTGAGGCTCGTCTTCATTCCAGTCATCCGCCGTCTCCTTCTGCTTCTCCTGCGCCCTACGCGCACTATCGGGCTTGACAAGCTTCTTCGCCGGCGGGCGGGGACTCGTGTGCGGGGAACCCGTCGGCGACGCAGAAACCGATGACCGCGACGGGCTGGGGTCGCGCCACGGCCGGTCGCGATGGAGGGACCGCCCCCACCACGTCATGGGGGGCGCATTCGGTGGCGTCGGCGGCTGGTTTTCGAGGATCGCGCTTGCGATAACGCGCTCGTGTGCGGGTGAGCGTGAGCGCGAACGCGAGGCGGAGGCTGCGCTGTCAGACGCAGGTGATTCGGGTCCACGTGCGCGATCGACGGAGGGGCTGATTTGCATGCGCGGGATGCTGCCTGGTGAGTCGACCCCTGGGGTTTCTGTGCGCTGTGATGAAACGGAAGGCGCGCGAGGCGAGGAAGAGCCCGAGGAAGAGGAGGGAGGCGAGCGAGCCCGACTTTGTTTTGCGCCGAGCATCGAGGAGAGCGAGTGGCCACGAGGGCGACCCGCGGGGGGAACGGGGAGAGCGGGTGGGGTTTCGCCAGGAGGTAAGGAGTTGTGGGGGAACGAGTTGGATTGAGAGGCGAGGAGATTCTGGGGCCCTGAGGCGACTTTGAGTCGGACATGGCGTGTGGCCTGTTATACAAACAGTCGGGTGGAGACCGTGCTATGTTACCGGTTATCACCGGAGCTTTCTTCTGCGTTCTCTTGGTCAATTTCGTGCGTGGGTTGCTGGTCGTGGGTGAATAGAAAACAGACGCTCAGCAGCGCTGGCCCCGCTATAAGTACCTGATCCGAATCGCAGCCAAGGCAGTAAGCGTAAGCACATCAGCCCAGTCAACGTCATCCAGGAGCCCGGTCGACTTCTTCCGTCAAGCACAGCACCATCGTTACAGACGTCCGTATGCTGTTACTGTGCTAGCTCCGCGGAAATGACACGTGCACTGGCAGCGGGGAAGAGGGGAGAATGTCCATGACTCACCGGGACATGGCTGATCGGCTCCGGCCAATCAGCCCGATTCGGTACGCCGGAAAGCGCGCAAATGATCATGAACTACCATGAATCTCGAGCTGCAACGCGTCTCAGCTGCTGTTAACCAAGTCAATGGGATTTTGACCAATGCGATTTCGGCCATCGGTTATAAGGCACCTACGCCGCTGGCTGAGCAGCGAGCACTGATCGAGGCAAGACAGGGACTTCAAGACAGCTCGCTGAGCGCCGGTGTGGCTGAGCGCCGGTGTGGACACTGTGGAGGCAGTTAAGTCGACACTAGCAGCAGCGGAACGAACTTCAGATCCTTCGATCATCGTCCATCAAAGCCGCTCCGCAGCGCGACTCCGGAGGCTGCGACTCGGTCAAAAGATCTAGATGAAGAAAGCAGAGACTGAGGTCCGCGTCGGAGCGGAGGGATAGAGTTCGTCGTATAGTCACGTCAGAAGGATGAAATAAAACATACGGGACGCGAAGGGAACGGAAGGAATCATTTGCATGTGCCCGAGCCACGGCACAAGCCTAGCGTGCACTTCGTTCAAAAGGAGTTGGAACTTGGAAAGGAGAGTTTGAGTGGACTCGATCGTGCACTGGTATGTGTAAAAAGCTCAATCGTCTGACAGGACGCAACTTCAAGACGAATGGATGCTCGGTCGGCATCGGAGTCAGGTACACGGCAAGTTGGTGGCAACGTGAACGGGCTCGAATGGGAATAAGATGAGTCCAAGTCTGTCGCCAATAAGTATCAGTCTTGATTTCAATGATGCCTGTTTAGCAAACCGCGGGTCTACTTCACGCGAAAACCCCCTACGGATGTTATTCAGTCGGTAGACCTTGCGGCAGATAAAAGCAAGCCAAAGAACGCGTACTAGGCCTTGGAGATACGCGTCGAAATCCAGCTCAGATGGAGGGAGGAGTAGCAACGCGTCCACAACGTTGAACGCGTCCACGGACCGCGTCGTGGACTCGTGGTAGTGAGAAGCGATGGGAAATTGATATGTCATCAGTGACGCAACGGATCATATCACTTCGGAACGGGTCGGAACAGCATGTTCAACTTGAAAAGGTTTATCGAACAGTCTGAGTTCTGACACCATGGATGAGCGCCGTCGCACTTTCGTGCTCGCATCTCTCTATCAAGCATCAGAGACCGTCAATGATGTGTACAAGGCGTACAGTACATGGGACATATGGCAACTATCAGTCTATCACTTATCACTACAGCTCCAATTCTGACAGCGTTTCCACCGTAACTCTAGATCTTGTCTGACTTCTCATCTTTTGACATCAGCTGGTCTATGTAGAGAAGTTAGATGCGCCCTTGAGAACGTGTGACGCCTCCAAGGAGAAGCTAAGAAGGTAGAACACATTCCGATCTGAATCTGCGCGAAGACGCGCTAATTGCGTCTGGAATGGGCCACAATGTCCGCGAAAATGTGGTATCATGAACGTTTGGAACAGCCGCAAATTCGAACCAAGCAAGAGCCTGCCGACTTAAAAATCATCGATCCATGCTCCGACGGCGAGACTGGGATACAGATCCGGCGCAGCGGCGCCTCCGAGTCATTCTTTGTCCAAAGTGTGGACGAGGACTCGTAGTGCACTGTGCGACTAACATACTTGCCAGCTATTTCGACTCCTCAGGTAACATCCCGTTGCGCACTCTCCTGGACTGAGATACCGCATGTGCTAGATGTCTCGTTCATCTAGACATCAGATGCGTCTAGCGTTCAATTCCATCAGCAAGCCCTTGATGAGTGGCAGGAGTCGCAATCAATGTACTTGATTTTCTTCCTCGTAGGCTTAGACTTGGTCCGCCACGAAGCTTCTTTCAAGTTCGAAATTCTATATCCTCCACTCCCATGGGAACCAAGTCCAATATCCTCCGCAGTCAACAACGATTTTTGCTATCTATTTCGAACTGACTTCCCACAGATAAAGTACGTGAGTTACTCACCCATGCACTTTCTGCCAGACAGAATTCGTTTCGCATGATACCGAAAAACTCCACAAAGCCCTCAAGTAAGTATGAACGTATTCGTACCCTTGGACCCACCAAAATAATCGCATTTAGCAGCCGTGAATAACTCGGGGGATTAAGGGAAGAAAAGCCCTACTTCACGCCCTCAGATACCGCTGCACAATCGCCCCCACGCGCGGATCCACATTTGCAAAAATCTCCATCGTCTCGTCCCACAGCGCATCCTCCAACGCGGGGCCCCCACCCGCCGGCCCACTCTTGACAACAAAATCCGCCGGCTCGTGCACTTCACATCCCCAATCGACGTACTCGCCCCTCAACTTCTCCGCCGGCCCCAGGGCAGCGTATACGAGGCGCCTCGACCCCTCCTCGGTGGTAAAAGCAACGAGGCTTTCGAGAACTTTGAGGAAGAGGGCAGTGCCGCCGCGAAAGTCGCGCCGAGGTTGGAGTAGCAGAAGCCCGGGGCGACGGCAGAGACGACGAGTGGCGCGGAGGGCCCGAGGCGTGCAGAGAGAGCGCGGGTGAAGAAGACGTTGAGGACTGCATCGAGAAAGGGACGCGGTGTCAGACGAAGTAGGCTGAAGAAGAGAAGGGCTGACGTACGCTTGGTGATGGAGTAGTGCATCCGCATGCGCCTAGCCAAAATAAAAAATAAAAAAATGACATGAGTATGGACACAGGACAGGAAAGGTAGAAACATCTAGGCATTGATGCGTACTTCGGGTCTTTGCAGTACTCCTCGCTGCCGAGAGTCTTGAGTATCTGCCCGCGCTTGGCGAGCGTATCTTTGTCGATGACAAAGTCGTAGTGCAGGATGCTGGACACAAAGACGAGACGAGAGATAGTCCGATTGGCCTCACCGGTCTGCAAAAGGCGCGGTACGAGGAGCAGTCCCGTGAGTGAAACCCCGAGATAGTTTACGCCCAGACTGCACCCGTTTTCAAGTGCACTGCAGACATAGCAGATGAAGAAACGTACGTCGTTTCCCACCCGTCCTTGGTGGATGTGTACCGCCCAGGCTCCGCGGCGGCGTTGGCAATCAAGATGTCCAGCCGCCCGCCGTCCTGCTCCCAGCGATCCGCAAAGCGCTTGATCGAGGCAAACTGGGCAAAGTCGACGAGCCACGTCTCGCCTTGGCGTATCCCGTCTCTTTCTTGATTTCTTGAATGGTGTTAATCGAGTTCGAAAAACAGATTAGCAGGACACTCACTTTGGGCCGCCTCGTCCCCCTTTGCCTGGCTCCGACACGCGAGGATTATCCTCGCGGGGTTCATCGTCGCTAAATGCTTGCACGTTTCAAACCCTATGCCAGTGTTGGCACCGAGAACGCAGACAGTTTTTCCCGTCAAGTCCTGCTTCAGACGGGGGCTGCTTCGACCGTTGGTCTTTGAGGAGCATCATGCGTCCGGGCTGCATGTTTGCCTAGAAGAGTGTGGGAGGAGCCATTCGCGGCCCCTTTGAGGCGTTCTTCGAGCTGGTACGCTGCCGTCGACGGCGCCGATGACGGCGCCGGTCAAGGCGCCGTCGCATAATGACGCTGACTATTCAGCAAATTGGTGCTGAGTCATCTGACCATTCTGGGCTCATCTGAGTCATCACAGTGATCTATCGCTTGTTTCTACCCATTTGCCACACGTCGATGAGGAAGTGCTGCTGTCCTGCGTCCATACGTTCAGAGTTGCCGAAGCTGGCCATGGCTAGCTCCCTTGGTCCACAGTGGTCGTAAATCCTTTCCGAGCTGTCTGACTGATTTACTGAACAAGATTCGAGCTCGAGGGTCGCATTGGAATTGGTGTATACTATCCGGAAAGTATGCCGACGAACCCGCGACCCCTGAGACTCTTCTCTGTTTCAGGCCATCATACAAGAATCCTAGTCAACCTAGCTTTCCTCCCATCTTCGCGGTTTTAGCCGTCAAAATCGTTACAATCTATCAAATACACGATCCTTATTCGCTTTCTGTAAGTAGGTCACTCATCGTCTCTTCACTTCGATGCCTCCGACTGCCGGAGGGCAGCACGTATCTCGTCCACCAATGGCGCCCACCGCTGGAAAATGCGCACCTCTACGTGCTGAAGCGCCGGGAGCATCGCGAGCCATGGCAGCAGGCAGCGCACGTCCGGGACTGAGTCGGCCTCGATACAAACCGCGGAAATGGCGTTCAGCGTGCAAAGAATGTCGCGTTCGACGCTGCGATGGGCTCCCAGGGCCGCTTACCGATGTCCCATGCACGCAGGTTCAGGCGGAGGCTAGGCAGCGCGGCGAGTGCGTGGAGCGCCCCGTGAAGGGTTGCAACTTCTGCTGAGGAACCGCGGTGTAAAGGGAAGCTGACGGTGTCGAGGAGAGGCGCGCGCCGCCCAAGATTCTCAAGTAGCGAGGCCAGGTGCGCAACGTGTTTGCACTCGATGTGCGTCAGGCTTGGCATCGCGATGGGGTACGTCAAGAGCGGGCGTGCTGCGAACTCGGGCCCTTGCTCCCAGTGGATGGACTGGATGGTGTGTGTCGAAGGAGGAACGGGGTGAGGAGCGAGGGGTCGACCGGCACGGCGATGCGCAAATTTGCGAGCCCGGTATGTCGATGTGTGGGATGAACGCCTTGATTTCGGCTTTTTGACTGAGGAATCTCGCGCCGAATTGGACCGTCGGCTCTGCTTCTTGATTGAAGATGATGAGCGTAAACGGGCGCGCTGTTCCCTCTCCGACGGAAGAGCAGTGGATGGACCTAATCTCCCCGATGAGCATCCGCGTCTTGTGTCCCCAGACTAGACGACACCGCTCTCGATGCGATTTCACAGGCGTCAAAGTGAACTGCGGTCCAATCAGCTGGATGTCGGACCCATCCATGACCACCATTGGATTGTCAGCCGCCATCCCCCGCAAAACAGCCCCAATCTCGTCCAGGAGCTGCTGCCGTGAATACGGGAATATTATATCCGTTTCGGGGCTTCGAGAACGTTCCCATGGAACAACATGGCGAGGTTTTGATGCGGCCGTGCTCATGAGCTGGAGCTCGTCGCACATATCCCGCAAAAAGCGTAGATCCCTTCGGACATGGAACGCCCAGAACCGACACTCGAGCGTGCTTAACTGGTATGCTCGGGACCGCGCTGAGAGCTGAAAGACGTGGAGGAGATCCGAAGAGAGGGATAGGGTGTTCTTGTTCCTGGATTCTAGTTGGGCGCGAGAAACGTTCCTCCGCTGCAGATAATCAGCTATACAGTGTTCGTTGAAGGCGCTGCAAACGCGTGCTGCGACCAGGAGACAGTCGTCGGACAGCTCTGAGAGGATGCAATCCCACACTTCTTTGGGAAGGGCGCGCCGGGGGAGCGCCGCTGGTGCGCTGTGCTGATTCTTCGGCTTCCCGCTGAAGAGTTTGCTGAGTGGTAGCAAGGTGACCATGGAGACGGCTGGATGCCAGATAACGGCCGCAGATGTCAGCTAGCGACTTTTTGTGTGCAGATCGACCGATGTATATTCATCGGAGAGGGGCGGACGTAACTATCTTGGTCAGAGGAAGAACGAGTGTTCCGATGGAGTTAGGGGCACAATCTATGCCAACATTCTCTGGCCTGTAGCTCGAGCTCTCTGTTATGTTACAACTGCCAGTAATACTGACATAACGCACGCTATGATACTTCACTCGAGCCTTGGATACAGACGCTCGATGTCGATTACAATGAACGCTGAACGCCGAGGTTACGCTTGAGCAAATCGGGTAGCAATCTGGCATGGCGGATACCCACCAGACTCTCCGTATTACGAAGAACATCCCTCCAGTCAGGGAATCAAGTAAAGGAGAGGGGAGAAGGCTGGTTTGAATTCAAGTTGGTTCGCACGAGGCAGCAAAACGCACATCACAGTCCGAGGCGCGGGTGCTCGATCATGGTGAGGATGGTGCATGTTCACGGTCGACAAAATTAGGGAAATGACCAATCGCAACGCCGGGTTGCTTGCCAACATGGCACTTCTATTCAAGAAGCTTGGCTATGGTACACCAAAGAAAAATGGCTCCCATGTGGTTGTTCCAGTGGCCAGACCGTAGTAAATATCGCCACTTGTAATCTAGTAGATGGGCGAAGGATGCGGCAAGGTGTATGACTCCATGGCGTTGGCTGCGCTGCTCGGTATCATCGCCACGTGCTGCAGATCGTGTAAACGTACAAAGTTTTTCCGTCGCTCAGTCAGAGTCGTCATCATCTGACTCATCATCCTCGTCCTCATCTTCAAGCCCGAATTCCAC
Organism: Panellus pusillus; assembly: GCA_013387415.1. NCBI lineage: Eukaryota > Fungi > Basidiomycota > Agaricomycetes > Agaricales > Mycenaceae > Panellus > Panellus pusillus. The sequence goes on along the minus strand of QVIE01001142.1, from coordinate 6,845 downwards.
CAGAACCGCCTTGAACGGAGATTCCACTGCGCTTATCGGAAGAGCGGGTGGGATGGCCGCAACCATGTCCGGCGGGGAGTTGGCAAGGACAAAGTCGTACAACATGGCATTGGTCCTAACGAGGCACATAGCATGGTCAACCCAGGCAGCTCAATCCCATGAGAAACCACGTACTGCTTCACATGCGTGACATTCCCAAAATGTGGCGCCCCCTCAATTGTCTGTATCTTTGCGTCGAGTGTGCGCTTTGAAGGAGGCTTAGCATCTCTTCCGTGAAATTTATCGGGTACGCGACGTCCTCGGAGCAGTGCACAAGCACGATCGGGCTACGGACGCGCGACAGTTGCTCAACGGGGAGTGGAAAGCGATTGAGGAAGAATTTGACGCTGACGGTGTGGAAGGCGGAAAATTTTGAGGGTGACCAGTTGCGCATTCCAGCGGGGAGGGCATGAGATACCAGCCTGAATGAGTATATTTTCGGTGAATGAAGATGCGGGGACGAAGCCAGTAGATGGGCGAGGTGCACGCACGCAGTGCCGAGGTTGCTAGTTTGGTTATTAAACCCAAGCTGCAAGGCGCCAAAGACGGCGTCCTCAAGAGCGCTGTCGTCGACGCGCGGTAGTCTGCGAATCCAGCGACCCAGCAGTCGTAGATCTCCTGGCGGCCCTCCGCGGCTTCAATGGGCTAAGATAAATAGGTAAGATTCTGACAACTGACATGTGGCGACGAACCTCCGTGAGCGGAAGGGGCGAGAGCATGAATATCGACAGGACCCTCTCTGGGGCTAAAACAGCAGCTTGAAGCGCCATGCACGCGCCCATTGAGACGCCCATTAGATGACACGCCGGAAGGTTCAGGGCTGCCTGGACCAGATGAGAGAATTGCAACGGAGCAAGACGCAGAGCTTGGCGTGCGCACCATCATATTCAAGACGTCCCTGGCGCCCATTTCGCGGCCATATGTGTCCTCCACATCCGCAGAGGTCTTCCCGTGGCCTCGTAAATCCATCGTCACGAGATTGAACCGCCGCAGGTTCGGATCCGCGTACATTGCTTTGAAAAGCTGTTGAACCAACATTGAAAGGGCGCCTGAAATGGAGAGACTGACGGTGGAATATGTCCGATCCAAGGTACACTGGATGCAGCAGGACGATCGTCGGTATTCCTTCGACGATCTTTTCGGCGGATGCATCTCTGGGCGTGGAGAGCGTGTAGTGAAAGTCGCCGAACCCACTTGCGGTGGGAAGTCGCAGAGAAGGCATGTGGAAGAGGAGGAGGCCGCGTTGGTATCCGGAATCATCTTCCAAATTCAAATAAGACGGTGACGGGTGATCTTTAAATTTCAAACGCGTACATTCAGGTCCCATCATCATGTGGCGGCGCATGACAGGGGTCGACTCGGTAGCAAACGGTATGCAAGGCACGTTCTAATCAAACGGCTCTGCCATGGCTGCTGTACATATAACGAATCGCAGGGGTCCCGGATGGGCCCATAGGATACAGCTTTGGATATAGCCTGCGTGGTCCCTTTCGGAACATGTCAGGACCTTTTGAGATCGAAAAAGAACATCGGTGGATCGCGGAGAGAGTATGATCAAGGCTAAAGGTCCTAATGAGGAACGGCAGCCCCTGTAGTTTAGTCCGAATAAGCGATCAAGACATCACGGCAAGAGTTGAATACATCAGATCGCCGATAGGAAGCCGCCTCCTTTTCTCCAGCATGGGGGAGCGCTTTGGATCCAAGCCTTTTGGTAATTATTTCCGAGACAAAATGCATGCATAGAGTTAGCCGCCGGGGTATGGATGTTCGACGACGCGGTTCGTTGTACCGGTCACAACTCACTGCATACGCGGCAATCATGCATTTTGATGAAAGGAAGAAAGTGTACTTGAAGGCCGAACGGTCCACTTGGAGAACAGCAGCCGACTGTAGGCTTGAACGCACTTGCCTCAAATTATCATCTATGCCTACAGTCACCTGCTGGATCCCAGCGTGGTGATTGGTATGCCAGCAACGCGTCCGTCTGGACTCTTGCCAAGTTAGCCAGTAAACAGGTCAGAACAGCGCTACTTCAGATACTCCACATTCGATAACTGATATTTTGGGAAAGTCTGCAAGACTTGCAATCGTAATATCCGCAACCTGGTACGGCGTGAGTTTGATCGTGCGAGTGCGACCGGGCTGCATGGGGAAGAGTTTTGATCTGCGGACAAGTCTGGTGAGGACAGGCGCGAATGCAGGCTTGTGCTAAGAGACAGAAAGATCGATTCAAATTCGTAGTTTACTCACGAGTGGTTGGCGAGAATCTCGAGCTGTATACCTTTTCGATGAGCGGTCCACCCATGGCCGTCGGCCCCTAGTGGATAAAACCCATTCGCCGGGTCGCCTAGGTCCTGGGCTCACGGGTTACCGCCCAGCTCTTTCTGACGGTAGAATGAGAGCAGCGCACTTTTCACTGGGAAACGAGCGTAACGCAGGCGTTGTCGCAAGGTGAAGCTGCGGGGTGTTTCAGCTGTTGCACCCCAGTCCCTCAATGCCGCTGCAGTATAGGCGACGTACTGGAAGGTCTTCTCTACGCGCAGTCGCGGGATGCGGAATGCGGGAACGCGAAGTGCACGAGGGCATTCCCTATACCGCAAGAGTTAGCATCAAGCCAATGTGTAACATATGTGATATCCTAAGGAGGAATACGCACTTCTGAACATATATTATCTTTAAGATCCGTGCTGGATATTCTCAAACACTCGGGGGAATTGCACGTTCTAAACTCTCAAGGAGTGCGTCACGTACGGTGTGCGCAGCTTATACTTGCCGAAGAGGTTACAGTCGATTTGCGCGAGGAACTGCCGCCGGATGCTAAACAGCAGTTCCAGCGAAGAGAAGAGCGAGGAAAAAATTTCGGCATGCAGCGAAAGCGCAGGTAGGTGGTCAGAGATGGTGAAACGTGCCGCGCGGCAAAGTGTAGGGAACCCCTTCTGGGCGCGTGGAGTAGCCTCAGAGTCACTTGCCAACCGGCGGAAGGCCGGTGGTAGGCTTGGCACACTGGTGGATGAGAATGCGCGTGGAGAATCGAGAAAGAGAAACGCAGGCTGAGTAGTCTCGTAACTACACGTCCCTGGCACGATAATCTGTGTGTTTGAGAAGGTATCCCAATATCCGGTCTCCTCTAGAGTCAACCGGATGGGACTGGGCGCGACAGTTTGCACGAGGGTCATGGTGTTGGCAGAGCTTGGCCGAGGAGGACGGAAGAAGAAAACAAAACTGCCAGTGACTCGGATGATCGCGGGAGAAGTCCGACGGGCCGCGATGGCCTTATACGTGCCGCGCGCTTTTTGGTCTTGTTTTGGCCACCATCACCTCGTGTGTTGTGCTCCACCCGCTCTTCGGATTCATTTTGCTTGTCGCGACGCAACATCGTGCATCTATTCATCCCGATCAATCTTGAAGTCCTGCTTGCTGAATTGCGGTGGCTTTGAATGGCTTCACCACATGGACTTGCCTTTCTGGACTTTTGCCACCCGGCGACTGGTGCGCCACTCACGGGACACATGCTGGTAAATCTTGAGAACGTACCGCAATCCCCACTCGCTAATCATGATGATCCGCCCAAGAAGAGTCCGCGTTCGGGTATATTTTACAAAAATGCGAATACTACCAAGTGTGTCCCTACAAACGTATCCTACATTCATGCAGCCGTCGCAAGCCCGACACGGTTGTTCGTCGTGTCGAACACAGAGTAGTAGTTCTCGAGGAACGTCATCCCCAGAATCGTGTTCGGGGCCTCGCTTCCACCGTCGGCGATGTAGGTGTAGAACCCGCCACTCTCAAGCTCCCAGTTCGCGTACTGCGCGGTAGGGACGAGGTACTGCGCGGGCGTGAGCGTGAAGGTCGTTCCGCCGACGACAAAGGTGAAGTCCGCAGTTGGCTCCTTAGTGAATTTGACTAGGCCAGATTCATTGTCGAGCTTGCCGCCGGAGGCCGTGAGGAACTTGGTGTACGCCGCCGAGGGGATATAGATGAGGGTAGTACCGGTGTCGACGATCCCAGATGCGGAGCTGGTCGAGAGGGAAGACGAGCCAAAGGCAAAGTCGGTGACGGTGACACCCCAGTAGGGTGCGACGCGAGTGGTATAGGTGATGGAGCCCGTGAACTTGGTGGTGTCAACGCCGCCCAAGGTAAGCTCGCCGTTGGTGTCTTCGGTGTCAGACCCGCTCGGAGGAGCAAACGACACACCAAGGACGTTCGTGGAAATCACGCCCCTTGAGGTCGAGAACGGTCAGCGCGGTAGCGGCGCGTCACGCAAGAGGTACGTACTGGGACACGAGGTTTTGCATGAATGTGGGCACCTCGGTGGTACCACTGACAGTGTCCTCTGTCAATTCCTCCGGACCGAATCCGATGATTCCATCCGTGCCGGTGAATCCACTGGACGACTTCGCCACACCAATCGATTGGCCCGTGACGCCGACACCACCGAGGGAGACGGTGTCAGTGTACTCGGTGCCGCTGAAATCGTACATTCAGAACGCCGAAGTGGTTCTCAGAGAAGGAAAACAACTGACGAGAAATCTCCGGAGCCGTACGACACGGACACAGATTTCCCGGTGCTAACGCCGGTGGAGCCAGCAACGAATTTGGTGGTTGCGCCGACCCAGGTGTTGGACGAGCCCTATTCGCTGTGTTCAACAATAGATTCCCTCATCAAAGAGATGCAACGCACAGTGTCAACAATCAAGTCGAAAGTCTGGGAACCGACGACGGTCTCCGCGATGTAGCTGAACAGCTCGTTGATCACAGAAGCGCGCTTGGATACGCCCTCGTCCTGGGTGTTTTGCTTGAAGTAGGTGTTGAGCCGGGCGTTGTCGTGTGCGACGACATTAGCGATGTTCGTCACGGTGTTGACCTTCTTCAGCGGCGCCTTCAGGACGGGGCAGCACGCTGCTCGATGGACATGGCGGAGGCATAGCTGATGACAGCGGCGACGAAGGCGGTCTGGATAGCAATGCGAACCATGGTGCAGGAGGGGGGGATGCAACTGCTGGAGAACCTCTGCAACGCGCCACACTTTTTATACTGTCGAACACTTGCATGCACCACTTGCTGCATGACCACCGACTCGCCAGGTGAACATGCTGTGTTCTAGCCATATCCGCATGTTCCGTGGTTCTTTCTTGATGAGAAATTTGCCTTCGCTGCCGCGATCTAGGCGTAGAATTCTATACTTAGTATGATAAGTAGATAGGGAGTTAAAATTAGACTACGCTCCGCGTGGGCGAATCGTGACTGTTGCTCTCTACCTTGCGTGCGATGGCGATGAATTTCGGCAAATTGGGCGCCCATATGCCCTTCTTTTCCGTCATTCTGTACTCGGGTTTCGAAATGGTGCCGAAAGTTGCAAAGTTGCAAGTTGAAGCAGCATATTGCCACCAAACGAGTCCAATTCATTTTTAACCTCCTGTTGAGGCATGTTACATCGCATGTAGCCCTGTGCTTCAAGTGTGTTCACTTATACATAAGTACGTTTCTCTGTTGTCCCGCTCTTCGCACATTTAGGATCACCTGACGGTGTATTTATGCTTGGCATCTTGCGGGACCGGTACCTGATTATCCTTTTGTAGGTCAGATCCGGCTAGCCGCCGCCATCCGGACAAAAAGTGCCAAACCGGGCTTACATACCGAGCAAAAAAAAGTTGAAAATGACCGCTTCATCGAAAGATCGTTTTCTGCAGTCTCAGCAACTTGCAATCGCGGGAATTTTAAAAAACGTCCAGACAAAAGTTCAAAATGGCCAAAATTTCGGATCCGACCGACTCGGACCGAGGCATAATCACCGGTCCTCATCTTGCACGAGGAAAGCCAGGGTAAGCCCGAAACTCTGTGGTCAGTGGTCACCGCCTTGACATGTGCGTCTGTTACCAATCGCGAACATGTTGAAGTTGACTGGATTGTCGAGAGCTTGGATTCCAACACGACCGTTCAGAACCAATTTCAGCTCCAGCCTCCAGCTAGGATCCCTCCTACTGTAATTACTTAATTCGGTAGACCATGTTCTTAATTTGTTCAAACCAAGATTCATGGGATTTTGCTAGTCTCTCGGTGACAGACGCTTCAACGAGTCGCTCGTACCTCGCTTGTTGAAGGATTTTGCCCAAACACCCATTGTGTTGAATGTTCGGACCAAGGGGCACCAAAGATAAGGAATTTCCTAATATGGGGGGAGGGGGTGGGGTCCCTTGAGGGTTGAAAAAAAAGTTTTGTAGTGAATTTTTGTCGGGTGTCAAAAGATGTTTATATGCTCAAATCAGGCCCTGAAAACACAGGGATGCAACAAGGAGGCATACTTATAGAAGAGGGATCTGAGGGAGTACAGGACGGGCTCAAGCCGAATTAGTCAGGTGTTGATTGACAGGTGTAACGTGATCCATCATTCCTTTTTTCCATCTCCGGTGCTTTCCCGTGCTACCGTGACGAATCTGTCCTGTGTTGCTTCTGCCGACATGCTTGTTGTAGGCGGTAGGAGCAAGAGCCGGTGCTAGCCGGCCGCTGCTGCCGGCGGTAGCGCTTACGTTTTTACCATTAGTCATCCGGATCAACGTCCTAAAAAGGAAATTTCCTTATTGAGGGATGGGAGTCTCGGCCAATCTCGCTGAAAAACGAAATTAGAGGTATAGTGCGGATCTCTTATCTTTGGAGCCCCTTGGTTCGGACTCGGAATAGCCCGGTTCGGCCAAAATTTGGCCATGTCGAGGGGTGGCAGCGTTCCAGGTTCAGACAAATTATGGCCTTTGCAAGGTTGGCTAGACGAAGCTAAAGGGCCTCATCAGGTGGTCCGCCTAGCCTCTGCC